>OX103725.1:42703006-42803006 GCA_944470365.2 Schistosoma intercalatum
TTACTTACTTACTTACTTACTTACTTACTTACTTACTTACTTACTTACTTACTTACTTACTTACTTACTTACTTACTTACTTACTTACTTACTTACTTACTTACTTACTTACTTACTTACTTACTTACTTACTTACTTACTTACTTACTTACTTACTTACTTACTTACTTACTTACTTACTTACTTACTTACTTACTTACTTACTTACTTACTTACTTACTTACTTACTTACTTACTTACTTACTTACTGACTTACTTACTTACTTACTTACTTACTTACTTACTTACTTACTTACTTACTTACTTACTTACTTACTTACTTACTTACTTACTTACTTACTTACTTACTTACTTACTTACTTACTTACTTACTTACTTACTTACTTACTTACTTACTTACTTACTTACTTACTTACTTACTTACTTACTTACTTACTTACTTACTTACTTACTTACTTACTTACTTACTTACTTACTTACTTACTTACTTACTTACTTACTTACTTACTTACTTACTTACTTACTTACTTACTTACTTACTTACTTACTTACTTACTTACTTACTTACTTACTTACTTACTTACTTACTTACTTACTTACTTACTTACTTACTTACTTACTTACTTACTTACTTACTTACTTACTTACTTACTTACTTACTTACTTACTTACTTACTTACTTACTTACTTACTTACTTACTTACTTACTTACTTACTTACTTACTTACTTACTTACTTACTTACTTACTTACTTACTTACTTACTTACTTACTTACTTACTTACTTACTTACTTACTACTTACTTACTTACTTACTTACTTACTTACTTACTTACTTACTTACTTACTTACTTACTTACTTACTTACTTACTTACTTACTTACTTACTTACTTACTTACTTACTTACTTACTTACTTACTTACTTACTTACTTACTTACTTACTTACTTACTTACTTACTTACTTACTTACTTACTTACTTACTTACTTACTTACTTACTTACTTACTTACTTACTTACTTACTTACTTACTTACTTACTTACTTACTTACTTACTTACTTACTTACTTACTTACTTACTTACTTACTTACTTACTTACTTACTTACTTACTTACTTACTTACTTACTTACTTACTTACTTACTTACTTACTTACTACTTACTTACTTACTTACTTACTTACTTACTTACTTACTTACTTACTTACTTACTTACTTACTTACTTACTTACTTACTTACTTACTTACTTACTTACTTACTTACTTACTTACTTACTTACTTACTTACTTACTTACTTACTTACTTACTTACTTACTTACTTACTTACTTACTTACTTACTTACTTACTTACTTACTTACTTACTTACTTACTTACTTACTTACTTACTTACTTACTTACTTACTTACTTACTTACTTACTTACTTACTTACTTACTTACTTACTTACTTACTTACTTACTTACTTACTTACTTACTTACTTACTTACTTACTTACTTACTTACTTACTTACTTACTTACTTACTTACTTACTTACTTACTTACTTACTTACTTACTTACTTACTTACTTACTTACTTACTTACTTACTTACTTACTTACTTACTTACTTACTTACTTACTTACTTACTTACTTACTTACTTACTTACTTACTTACTTACTTACTTACTTACTTACTTACTTACTTACTTACTTACTTACTTACTTACTTACTTACTTACTTACTTACTTTACTTACTTACTTACTTACTACTTACTTACTTACTTACTTACTTACTTACTTACTTACTTACTTACTTACTTACTTACTTACTTACTTACTTACTTACTTACTTACTTACTTACTTACTTACTTACTTACTTACTTACTTACTTACTTACTTACTTACTTACTTACTTACTTACTTACTTACTTACTTACTTACTTACTTACTTACTTACTTACTTACTTACTTACTTACTTACTTACTTACTTACTTACTTACTTACTTACTTACTTACTTACTTACTTACTTACTTACTTACTTACTTACTTACTTACTTACTTACTTACTTACTTACTTACTTACTTACTTACTTACTTACTTACTACTTACTTACTTACTTACTTACTTACTTACTTACTTACTTACTTACTTACTTACTTACTTACTTACTTACTTACTTACTTACTTACTTACTTACTTACTTACTTACTTACTTACTTACTTACTTACTTACTTACTTACTTACTTACTTACTTACTTACTTACTTACTTACTTACTTACTTACTTACTTACTTACTTACGTACTTACTTACTTACTTACTTACTTACTTACTTACTTACTTACTTACTTACTTACTTACTTACTTACTTACTTACTTACTTACTTACTTACTTACTTACTTACTTACTTACTTACTTACTACTTACTTACTTACTTACTTACTTACTTACTTACTTACTTACTTACTTACTTACTTACTTACTTACTTACTTACTTACTTACTTACTTACTTACTTACTTACTTACTTACTTACTTACTTACTTACTTACTTACTTACTTACTTACTTACTTACTTACTTACTTACTTACTTACTTACTTACTTACTTACTTACTTACTTACTTACTTACTTACTTACTTACTTACTTACTTACTTACTTACTTACTTACTTACTTACTTACTTACTTACTTACTTACTTACTTACTTACTTACTTACTTACTTACTTACTTACTTACTTACTTACTTACTTACTTACTTACTTACTTACTTACTTACTTACTTACTTACTTACTTACTTACTTACTTACTTACTTACTTACTTACTTACTTACTTACTTACTTACTTACTTACTTACTTACTTACTTACTTACTTACTACTTACTTACTTACTTACTTACTTACTTACTTACTTACTTACTTACTTACTTACTTACTTACTTACTTACTTACTTACTTACTTACTTACTTACTTACTTACTTACTTACTTACTTACTTACTTACTTACTTACTTACTTACTTACTTACTTACTTACTTACTTACTTACTTACTTACTTACTTACTTACTTACTTACTTACTTACTTACTTACTTACTTACTTACTTACTTACTTACTTACTTACTTACTTACTTACTTACTTACTTACTTACTTACTTACTTACTTACTTACTTACTTACTTACTTACTTACTTACTTACTTACTTACTTACTTACTTACTTACTTACTTACTTACTTACTTACTTACTTACTTACTTACTTACTTACTTACTTACTTACTTACTTACTTACTTACTTACTTACTTACTTACTTACTTACTTACTTACTTACTTACTTACTTACTTACTTACTTACTTACTTACTTACTTACTTACTTACTTACTTACTTACTTACTTACTTACTTACTTACTTACTTACTTACTTACTTACTTACTTACTTACTTACTTACTTACTTACTTACTTACTTACTTACTTACTTACTTACTTACTTACTTACTTACTTACTTACTTACTTACTTACTTACTTACTTACTTACTTACTTACTTACTTACTTACTTACTTACTTACTTACTTACTTACTTACTTACTTACTTACTTACTTACTTACTTACTTACTTACTTACTTACTTACTTACTTACTTACTTACTTACTTACTTACTTACTTACTTACTTACTTACTTACTTACTTACTTACTTACTTACTTACTTACTTACTTACTTACTTACTTACTTACTTACTACTTACTTACTTACTTACTTACTTACTTACTTACTTACTTACTTACTTACTTACTTACTTACTTACTTACTTACTTACTTACTTACTTACTTACTTACTTACTTACTTACTTACTTACTTACTTACTTACTTACTTACTTACTTACTTACTTACTTACTTACTTACTTACTTACACCTGTTACTCCCAATGGAGCATAGATCGCCGACCAGCATTCTCCGGTCCACTCTATCTTAGGCCTTTCTTTCCATTTCTATCTAATTGTTGTTCATTTATATTTGTTGGGATTAAGATTCCAATTAGGAGCTTACGTTGTGGCATAGTTGAGTACTTTTCTCATTGTGTGTATCCTATTCACTTTCAGTGTTTCTTCTTGATTTCTTCCTCTGCTGGAATTTGATTTATTCTTCCCTACAGTAGGTTATTATTGATATATTTGTTTTTGATTGAGATCATGAACCGATTGATATTAGACCACCACTGAAAACCTGGAAGCACTGGACGGCTGTTTCGTTCTAGTATGATGAACCTAGGGCCTTTGAATCTCCCGAGGGGGCGGTATCGTGGATGCACATTGCTGAGGAGTCCCACAATAGTAGGACGAAACGGCCATCCAGTGCTTTCAGGTTCCTGATGGTGGCCTAACATCAATCGGTTCTATTATATATATATATATCAATGATTCATTTCCATTTGTTTTAATAATAGTCTTGAAAAACTTAAAGAATCTATTGAGAATTCAATGAAACAATTATCTTATGTCACTGAATGTAAATTAACCGTTGAACAATATGCTAATGAAGCTGATAAACAATTATCATTACAAGAATTGAATCATGAATTATATTGTAAACAATTAAATAAATTACGGGATGATAAATTTAAAGTTAATCAGGTAAGATTATGTCATAGATTGAATAAGGACGGGGGGGGTTATATTATTCTGGTTTAATAACTATTAGATATCTTCCTTAGTGTATTATCTATCACTAAGTGGGTGACCAAGGTTACGCATGTCAGATGTTTCTTAGTGCAAAATTGAAATCTATCGACTTAGTTGTAATGGGATTACTTTTCTAGGTGATTCGATATTGTGTGCACTATGTTGAGATAAGATGATGGTTGGTGGTAGTTGATAGGAAACGTTGGACATTGGTTTCATGTTATTTGACACCTGTCAACAAGGTGTATTAGTAATGTTGAAGCGCTTGATACTCCATGATGGATTTGATCCGGTTTTATCCAGTTTTACAATCAGAGATGTTACCACTGAGCTATCCGGGCTGGATAGGACATACCTTACAAAAACCATCAGATTGCATTACGAGGCAATCAGTAACTTGGAATCCTGAAGGGAAACGGAAAAGTGGAAGGCTGAAGAACACATTGCCTCGAGGATTTAAAGCGGACATGGAAAGGATGAATAGAAACCGGAAACAACCGGAAAGGATTGTCCAGGATAAAGTTGGATGACGAATGCTAGTGAATTGTTAAGTAAAAAAAATAACCATATTCACGTTTCCCTTACTATATGCTTTATTTTGACTTATAGACTATTATGATATGATTTACCGTTCGTGAGTTATGCTTGGTCTATTCATTACGCTCTCCCACATTCACGGGCACTTTTGGTCAGATCTTGTACAAATATTGTTTTCTATTTTTTGGTACGATGTGGTCTGTTTGATTTGTATATAAACCCAGTATGTTTGAAATACATGATTCTCATAATGGAAGTTGTAACTGGCGTTCTGGACTCAACAGGCAAAACTAGGCAGGGAAAACGATTGTTAAAGACTTTAAGCTGCCCACCTATCGACTGCCTCGACGAACGATGTTTCAACGTGTAGGAGTAGGTTGGAAGAAAGCACAAATCCATGAAGTCACTGAGAAGTGAACTGAACCATGTTGGTAGGTGCAGACTATCTGGTTGGGATCCGTAAGACGATAGCAACCGATGGTTAGAGACCTTGAATGACACATGGCTCAAAATCGTTTGCAATGGTGCAGGTGTATCCACTCTTTGTGTTCTCCTAAATTCTAATCTTGTGAATTTTTCATGTCCCTTATTTCTTCTCTTTCCAAATTTATTTCACTGGATTATACACCTTGAATAACATCTTCAAACCCTAATGTTTCCGATTACTGCTTATACTTTTACTACCTCTACCACTATGGGGTTTGAATCGACGATTGTATCTCTGTGCCATTGTGCCATAGCAACTCGAACTGATGCATGTACATACGAAGTTCTATGTTTTTACTGACTTACTTACTGAGTAGTGGTCAGTATCACGTGTGTCAGCTCCTTCTTAGTGCAGATCGAATCCTATCGACTAATTTACAATGTAGCCACTAGCCTAGGTGATTCGACATTGCGTGTACTATGTTGAGATAAGATGTTGATTGGACGTAGTCAAGTTTTATGCTATTTGGTGCTTTTGAGCAAGGTAACGTCTTTAACTGTAACGCTGGATGAAACAGGATGGAATCTGCCAGGGAGTATCAGTTCCTTCATGGTTATCGGTACACTTTGTTGACAAATACCAGGGTTTTCTGTACACTACTTCCAACCCCTATCTTAAAGAGAATTGAAAGTAAAGAAGTCTTGATTATAAATCTAAAGGAAGCAGTAGGTTGAACCAGAGATTATGAGAATATCCATTTGAACTATTTAAGTTTGATTATATTCAAACTTGTTTCAACCTATCTCTTTACTAGCCATTATTACATGACAAGAAGCATGTGTAATAAACTTTTTTATTATATTTTTAGTTATTTATAGAAAGATTCTACTTCCTAGTAACTAATTATTTTAATTGATGAATTCATAAGTCAATTAAAGCTAGACCTGAAAGCTATTTCGTGAATTAATTGAAGTTAGACACTAACATCGTTGAATACCGGCTCTGTGGTCTAGGGATTAGACTTTCGTACTCCAGACTACAAGTATGTTCGAGTCTTGCATGCAAGATCATGGATGCACACGGTTGAGGAATCCCACATTAGGACGAAATAGCTGTCCAATACTTTCAAGTTTCGCATGATAGTCTAACTTCAATTGATTCATCAATTCATCTCCTACATTACTATCATTTCCTTAAAACCCTTCTCTGATTATAATTCATTTCTTTGATGTCTATATTGATTTATACTACAATTTAATGCTTTCTTATTAGAAATATGAAGAACTTATTCATGAAGAGAAATTATTAAAACAATCCATATCAGGCAATGAAACAACGAAAAGAAATTTAATGATGAAAATTGAAATGTTAGATGCACAATTATTAAAACAACAAGAAGTTTTATATCGTCAGGTTAGCTACTTTATTTTGATTATAATTTCATTTATATTGTTTGTATACAAAGATCATGTCTAGTGGTTAAGTGCTCACGCGCGAAACCACTAGGTCCTGGGTTCGAATCTCGCAGGGGGGGGCGAGGTCGTGTATGCGCACTGCTGAGGAGTCCCACAATAGGACGAAACAGCCGTCCAGTGCTTCCAAGTTTTCCATGGTGATCTAGCTCCAACTGACTCATGATCTTAACCACTGAAATAACTATAATATCCACAAACTCCATCTGACAAAGGTTATGCAAATAATAGACAACTTTTGGTATTATATATATGCCTCTCCCAAATGCTCTGGTACGGCTGAGAGTTGAATGAGTCGTCTCTTTCTCTATCTCTCTCGTAATGCTCTCACATGGCCACATGATACAATCACTGCTAGGGAAGTCCTACTCACTGCCTTCTCTAAACAGGGGTGTTATTTACCGAATTGAGAAGAAGAAAAGCGAATGTCCGACGCTTTAACCGGGTTGATGAACACGGAGAATCCACATAGGAGAGTTGGAAAACAATGATTCCAAATCAATGGTTCACATGAGCTTCAGGATTCTGAAGGTACAAATGGTATGTGAACCAATTATTGATGACCGTCTACTATGGGACTGTATCTCCTTATATTGCTACACTGCCTTATGGATAATAATTATTGATCACTCAATATGTTCTCGTCATGATCGATCAAGGAATAAGAAATGGGGAACTTGTTGAAATACTTTGTACTGCGAATTCTATATTGTAGCAAGACTATAATATTGAATAAAGCTAATAATAATAGTAGATCATTATCTTTCGTCAATCAATTGAAATATCTCTTCTTAGAACTTATTTCCCCTATCAATTTTGATGGATTGTTAAGCATTATTGTAATGCTGTTATATAGTTGTTCTTCTTGTATCCAATATCTACGTATAAAAGTATTCATATTTATCATAAAGGGGGTTTTGCAAAGGTTGTATTGATTTAATAGTTGAATTCATGAGTCCATGTAAGATAAATCACCATGGAAAAAATTGCAACAATCTCCACAAAACCTCCTTTCTGATAATAATTATTATATGTTCACTATTGAGTGCTTTCAAGAGGTATTTCCTGGAGTTCTAGAGCGAAGTCGTGATCCGTGGAGTTCAACTATGTCTGTTGTGATACAGTAACTCATTGAAGACAATAGTGGACGGTGGTGCAATACCGTGTATTGGTTGATGCTATACATTAAAATTGTTGGATGCCGGTTCAGTGGTCTAGAGTTTAAGTGTCCGCATGCTAGACCTGGGTTCGTTTCCCACAAGAGGGATGGTGGCTGCTCTCTACTGAGGAGTATATATTATTTGATACTACTAACTATTATTCAGTAGTTCAATTCTTATCCAGTCAGTTCAGTATTCTTGTATGGTAGCTAACAAATTAGAGTATGTACTTTTATACCTTTATCAATATTCCACACCATTCGTCTAATTTCGAACATTTTTTTGCCAATCTTATCTATTTCCTCTAAGATGGTAACGGGGATATTATGTTGAATTATGCTCAACATGACACTCAGCATGTGGTCTGTTTTAACTTAACGTATTTTTCATCAATATGATTTCATCCTAATTCTTAATTGAAATGGGTGTACAAATCAATATATATATATATGAGTGTACTTTCGATTGGGGTCGCTTTCGTGTTTTTGGGTTAGTAAATCCTAACGTGTACAAGTCCAAGTGTTCTTATTTTGCGTCGCGAGAATTGCAGTGGTTCCTGATTTTACAAGTTCTTATTTACTTACACTTGTTACCTCCAATGGTGCACAGGCCGCCGACCCACTCTGCCCTGGGCCTCCCTTTCCAGTTCCATCCAAATGTTGTTCATTCTTCGCATAACTGTATCCCTTTCTTTGGTCTTCCTCTTCTCCTTTGAGTTTGAGGATACCGAGTGAGGGCTTGCCTTTTGACACAGTTGGGTGCTTTCCTCAATATGTGTCTTATTCACTTCCAGTGCTTCTTCTTGATTTCCTCCTCCGCTTGAATCTAGTTTGCTCTCTCCCACAGCAAGTTGTTGCTAATAGTGTCTGACTAACAGATCCGAAGTATTTTGCGTAGACAACTGTTAATAAACACTTGTATCTACTGGATGATGGCTTTCGTAGTTATAAGAATCTCTTAATAATAGTATACAACTTCATTCGTTTCTTATTATAATATGAAAGAATGATTTAACTGGAGTTTTGTTCTCTGAGCTGAATGGTTTGTTCGTGTAAGGTGTATCATGTTTCTTCCGCTTTGCTTAACAATGCTCTATCTTTTTGAGTAGTTGATTGGAGGTATATATCTTACACTTGTTGGTAGATATAGAGTTTTTCTCAAGTGGAAGCCTTCCTTTCGACAAAATTCTCCCATTTCCGAACAACGAGAGGCATGCTAAACTTATATGTCTACGAACTAATTCTTTCTTCCTATACTATATCCTTATTGCAACCTTTGACCTAACCACTCCTATGAATCCGCTGTTCATCTTGCTGTGCTAATGAGGTATGGCAACCTGGACCGATGCACATATGTGCCTGGTCCTACGTTGTAGCTGACTGACTGACTGATATTTGAACTGATGATATTATTCAAAAGAACGATAAAAGCTTCACAACCAAACCATCCACCCAAAAAAACGAAACTACAGCTAAATCATCTATCTGAGCTATATATCATCTCTATCATCTTGAGAAGATTATTTTATGAGTTGCTGAAAACCGCCTATACTATTGTAGTGAACGAGAACATAAGTAGGGACAACTCGATGTACTACAACACAAAATTACAGAATGTCTTAATGAAATCTGATAATCATACAGTAAATTCTTCATTTGCACAATGTCAATCAATCATCTTAGACTTGATTGTTCTTCGTATCTTTCGTTCTACGAGCTAATTCCTCCTTCCTGTACTATGTCCTTATATGCAATCTTTCTTTTATATATTACCACCTCTGAATTAACTACTTTTATGAATCCGGTGTCCATCTTGTTGTGTTAATGAGGTATGGCAACTTGGACCGATGAATATATGTGCCTGCTCTGACGTTGTAGCTGACTGACTGACTGATTGTTCTTTCATTACCACACCAATCATTCTCTGTTGTTGTTCTCTTTTCTTCGATCTTCTTAACGTTCTATCGCCAGGAATTCTACTTTCAACTGATGATACATTCTACTTATATCTGTCGATATCAGTAGAACACATCACACTACTACAATTATGTATCAAAAGAATCAACTATAAACTTTCTTTAATCATTCCATCAAAATATTTTCGAATACTACTTTTTATACTACTTATAATAATGTTAGTAATATCCTTTTTTGTACTCAAAAATAATTTAGGATTTTACTATACAAAGTTTAGAAAGACGTATTGGTAAAATGACCGGTGAACAAAATGTTGAACAATGTGAATTCATGGAAAATAAAATTAATGAATTAACAAAAGAATTAAATGAACGAAATAATACAGTGAATTTATTAACAAATCAATTAAAAAATCTTAGTGTAAGTTTAATTTTACGTTATGATCTTCTATGAGTAACTAATAACTATAGTAGATCAACATCAATCCTTATTGAAACCAGTTGATTATATCAATATAGGGTTGTGGGTTTGAATCCCACCCGTGTGCTCGTGGATGCACACTGCTAAGGGGTTCTGCAATAGGAGAGAACGGCCTTCCAGTGCTTTCAGGTTTTCAATGGTGGTCTAATATCAATCGATTCATGATCTCAATCAATGCAACCCTATACTGATAATTACCATATGCTCACTAATGATTAGCTTTGTGAGGGATTTCCCGGAGTTCCAGTGAGAAATCGTAACCAGTGGAGCTAATTCGTGTCGAGTAGAGATAGGTATCTACCTCAGTACAATGGAAGATGGTTGCACAATTTCGTGGGTTGATTAAGGTTAGACATTGTTAGATGTCGTGCAGCTCAATGTTCTAGAAGTTAAGTGTTCGCGCGCGAGACTGAACGACCTGTGTTTGAATACCGCGAGCGGGATCGTGGATGCGCACTGCTGGAAGTCCCACAATAAGATGAAACGGCCATCCAGTTCTTCAAGGTTCTCAATGGTGGTCTAATATCAATCGATTCATGATCTCAATAAAAAAATATTTGATTATATGACACGATATAGCTTTCCTTCACATCATGAGTATACAGTTTGCTAGTGGTTATCAGTATTAAATTGCGGGAAATACATTGTTAATCCTGAGTAGGAAATCTCTAAACTCTTGAACATGTTGCGGATATCTTCACGAAGTTGGACATAAACGACATAAGGTTTAATAAAAACGTGAGAGTCTTGAAGTAACGCAAATGTTATTTGTCCGTAGTAAAAAAAGATTAAAAGGAAATATATCCAAAGTATCGACAATGATAAGAATATAGAATTGAATGAGAATGAATGGCCCCCAAATGTTCTCGTAAGGTCGATAGTGTGGAGAGTCTGTTCCCCTTTTCCAAATGCTCTCATATGGTCACGTGCATACAACCACTACCACGGAAGTCCTACTCACTACCTCCTCAAGGCGTTACTGTTGTTTACGAAATCGAGAGGAAGCGAAACAAATGTCCGACGGTTTAACCGGGTTGGTGGATATAAAGGATCCATCTAGGTGAGTTGGGAAACCCCGATTCCAAACCAATGGTGTACATGGGCTCCAGGATCCTGAGGAAACAAATGGCATATGAACTTATCGCTGATCACTGGCTACCATGGGACTGCACCTCGTGACGTTGCTCCACAACCTTTAAGTCGAAGGCTTTGGGTGTGGCCCCTTAAAAAACCACCTGTTTCGGTTTGGGCGTCCTGGCATTATCCCAGCTTTCACACAAATCAAGTGACTTGTGTGCTTTATGTTTTTTCGGTGCTCCTTGTACCAATATTTATGTGTTCAAATAATAATCACAAGAAGAAGGATGAAATTAGGCAATAAACAGTGAAAGATGATATTGATCTTTATGATTAAGGATATAAGAAAGAGTGTATCCATTGGGACTATTGTAACCTATTCTGATTATTACATTGATCATGCCTACTAGTCTGGATCTCCCGACATATTATTATTATAACTTTCATTACACTATCTCGACTAGCTAGTGCATGAATGGGTCAGAAAACGATGTAGCACAGAGTTTTCGATTATTAGAACATAGGTTCATTGAATAGCGTGGATGAAATAAACGTAATGCGTAGTTGGTTACCTTGAATAATATAACTCACAAGTGATCAAAATGAAACGTATATCTACTATGTTCCAGTGCAAACCTTTTGAACAAAATAATCCCTGAAAAACCACTTTATATAATAGTCAGTTTACTACTAACCTCATTCAATCTCAATTTGTAATCGATAGAAATCAGACAAGTCCTCAGTGAAACAATCATCTTCAATGATATATGATACCGTTGCATACCGTCTCAGTGATCTAGAGGTTAAACATTCACACACAAGATTGTTTGGTCCTGGTTTCAAATCTCGCAAGGTGAGATCATGAATTCACACTGCTAAGGAATCCCATACTAGAATCAAGGAAGAATTTTAATCCGCCCAACTTGGTCTCGTATGTTGTTACGAGTATGAGGGCTGACGTCATTTACCGGCTGCTCACACCGTGGAAGTGTATTTCTTGAGGAACCTGAAAAGAAGTTGGATTAATGCTGGTCTTAACGACCTGGGAGCGTGACCGCGGAGCTCAAGGGACAACTGCTTGAGGCCGGTCGCGCACGGCCTTTTCGTGGGAGGTTTTTAACGTGTTAGCTCTGTTCTTCAAAGCGCCTTACCGTCGGAGACGGATATCTATGAGGAACGGTGAGGTTTAACATTTTTAGGGTCGACATTTTCTAACCCCTTCATTCGTTGTGAGAAGGCAGCATCGCTGGTTGTCCGAGGGAAACACCTTACTGCTGTAGTACCCCTCTACAGTCAGCAGTACGACTTCGTCCTAAGACCTTGAGCTGCTGCTTTTAGACTTACCGTTCTCCAATCGACCTGCCTGGCATGGTAGAACCTACAGGGACATATGTTCCAGCCAATATAGCTCGGTTGGGTCATCACGATAGACAAGCCCGACCACAACGTCACCGTAGCAGCTACGATCAGCCATACACTGCTTTTGGGTTTTTTCATGGTTGTCCAACTTCAATTAATTCATAACTTCAACTAATAAATGACATGATAAATCATTGAAGTTCAAAATGTTCATCATACTAAAGTCAACATAGTGTCTTTATTAGTAACAAACTCATTGCAAAGATCTTCACTCGTTAGATTTCATCTTTTGATGAATCCCAAATTGAAATTCATCAATGACGTATATCTTCACAAACTGACTTTTATGTTTTCTTTTTCTTTTTTCTTTTCTTTTTTCTCTTTTTTCTTCTCTTTTTTTCTTTCTAGAGAGAACTACATCGAATTAAACGTGAACATGAATTATTATATAATAAAAATGATTTACTTCATAATCAATTAAATACAAATGAATTAGAAATGGATATTATGTTAAAAGAAAAAGAAAAAGAAACTTGTAATTTACAAAAACTTTTAATAGAAAAAAATCTTAAAAAATTACAAGTGAATAAATTAACAAAAATATATGAACAATATACAAATAAGGTAACGTTTTTTTTAAAAAAAATTTTTTTATAAATTTCTTTTGTTACTACCCAGTTACTTTAATTGATTAGTAGTCATGGCAACTAAGCATAATAAGAGAAACGGTAGTATATTTATAGTGTTTTTTATATGAATAGATTGTAAGGTTTTTTGTTAAATATTGGTTAACGCTGATTGGATAAGAATTAGCCAATCAGCGTACAGCATTATAATCGTTCATAGAATGTGCTTTTATTCGATCTATGTACTGCTAATAGGTTTAAATCTTAATTTCCTCTATCTATAGTATTTTGTGAAGTTTAGATAGAATTATTATGCTTCCTAATGTTAGCATAACTCATTTATATGATATCTAAATGAACCATGTTTTACACTTACCAACTTGAAGTGGTAGGAGTCTATTAGACAGAAAGGAGCTTAGGTATATTTTTAAGTTTGTTAGTATATTCATCAGGAATTTATGATTAATGTCATGAAAAAGTTACCTTTAAGAGAGATGTTAGATGATCTTTGTCATGGTATATAGATATTGGTGTTGTAGAGGTATCAATCTAATCAGCTGTGATATCACAGTGTCCACATTTACGTAGATCCTGTAAGTTGAGAGATGTAAATGTTCTATGTGTTTTCACTGTTATGTTGAGTGGATTACATAATTAAATTGAACCTTGGGAAATATACTGGGAAAGAACATACTATAAATTGAATGAATATGTTGAATTACTTTATACTAGAGAACATGTACTTATAGGACTTAAATCCACTTAAGATGGTAGAAAAGATTGGAATTTCGTCTTCTGGATGATTAAGTTTGAGTTTTTATTTGGATCAATCACTGTTTTTGTTGTTGAAAGTACTTTTTATCCTGATTGATGATATCAGGTTGCTTTTAACACAATGCAGTACAGAACATGTGTATACAGTGCTTATTTTTGTCGTCTATTTCTATCAGGATGACTATCATTGATATACTATAGAGTCATATTGCTAGCGGCTCAGTTACTGTTATAACGTTCTCATATTATGACCCAGCTATTCCTGTTGCTGAGTATTCTTTGAACAATAATTCATTTGAGAAGTCTTTAAATCACAATATGGTGGAATAGGAAAGAAATTATATTGTAAATAATAAAGTTAGATTAAAGTAAAAAGCAAAATAGGAGAAACGGCAGTATATTTATAGTTTTTTAATATAAAAACATTCAAGAGTGTTCTCCAAGGGTCAAATAACGGTGATTGAATAAGAAATAGAGAAAGGTCAGTGCTTCAGGGACACCTATGATCGAATATTAGTAACCTGCGAATATCCTCTACGCTTATTGGTCATGTTTCACAGCCATAAAGTAGGACGGAACGAACGTATATCTCGTCTAGGCCATAAATGACGCAAGTTGGCCAAAGCTACTTGAGCCTTCTGTATCCGTGCTGTCACACTCAGTGAAATTCCAAAGTACAAATCAGTGATAAGAAGGAAAATCACATATTCAATGCTCCATATGCTGTTGCTATTGGTCTACGCTCTACGATCAATCACAATTTACTTTCCCTACCATACATCAAATACGTAAAATTTAATCACTCCATTACAGATTTCGCTACAGAGTAGGAGTAAATAGACCTAAAAATGTTTGTCATTTACATACTGTGTGATTCTTCCAATTCACGATTCCTTTCAGTTTCCATTTCTATTCTCTTCAACTCAATCTTCTTAGCTTTCTGCTTCCAGGTTTTCCACTTCCTATTGGTGTTACATACTACTTATATTTTTCGACATAAGTAGTATTCACCACAGTAGTACTTATATATGGTGAACATAATGTTAAATATTTTGCAAAACTATCTAAAAGAACCTTATCATCTCGAACAAATGCCTAATTGAATCATATTGTCAATGCAGCGATAGATATTCACTTAACTAGTACCATCCATTGAAACAACCTGTTAGTAAACAATTCGGTTTTACTCTGTAGAGAGAATTACCTGTTAGTTTGACCTTTATCGCTTAACTACCACTGATATAGTACTGATTCTTTATTATTCCTTAAACTTGTTACAGTACAAGTTCTATGTTTCTTATGGTTATTATCACTATAGAGATATGATTTACAAAAAGCTAATTGTGAACTAAATTCAACGATTAAAGAACGTACTGAACAAATTAATTTACATCAAATAATGTTAAATAAACAAATTAAAATTAATACAACTGAAAATAGTCAATTAAATATTGAAATACAAGAACGTAAATCAAAAGTGGATAAATTAATTAAACGGTAATTTTGAGTATTTATTATTTTGTTACTTTATTATTAATAAGTAGTTCATCAAGAACAACAACAAAAGTAAACATTTTCATTATTTAATAGTTAAATTCATGAGTTATTTAAAGCTGGATCACCATGGCAAAGCTGGAAGCATTAGACGGCTGTTTCGTCCTAGTACATAACTACTCAGTAATGGGCATCCACGATCCCAATCGCAGGATTTGAACCCAGGACTTATCAGTCTCGCGCGCGAACGCTTAATCTGGGTGCACACTGTTGAAGAGTTGTTCCAGGTTTTCCATGGTGAGATGTAAAGATCACTTGTTTGTCTAGGAATATGATAGATTCAAGACCACCCCTAATCCAAGGTTGTTGTACACCATTACGACGAATTCATTTCATAATGTTTTACAATAACTCATATATGGTATTTCTATGAAACGTCTGATTGAATTAGTTAGTAGAAGCTGTGAACATTATTGAATACATCATGAACTAACTTCAGATAAAGAACTATTGAAGATTAAGAGGAAATTAAGTACCGTTTCATCGTAGTACAGGACTTTTCAACAATGTACACCAACGATTTCAACCTAAGATTAAAATCAAGACCTTCAAGTCTCATTATCAGAGTTTACTTCTCAAGTTATTGAGTCGCTGCCTAACAGTATAGATTACTAAGTCTCATCACATCATGACAATATGATACTAAAGTGAACTGCTGTTTGTTATATATATCTCATCCCAAACATGGATGAACTCCAGTTCTTCCTGGTTTTCAATATAATCCAATAACTAAATTTGTTCCAATGTGTAAAACTACCAATTTGTTATAATCCGACGAGCATTCGACACCGACCAGCATCTTCCATTTAACTCCGTCCTCGATAATCCTTCCCAGTTCTCTCCAGTTTATATTGATCCTTTTGATACCTGCTTCCGATTCTCAATGTAGTGTGTTCTATAGCCTTCCTCATTTCCGTTTCCCTTCATGATCCCAAGTTGGTGTTTGCCCCGTGATCCAGTTTGATGATTCCCATAATGTATATTCTATCCACTTCTACCGTCTTTTCTTAATTTACTCTTTAATTGAAAGTTGGTTTGTTCTTTCTCATATCAGGCTATTGCCGATGGTATCCGATCAACGGATGTTGAGTATCTTACGTAAACAATTGTTCATACATACTTGTTCATTCTTGATTATGGTTGTGGTAGTTCTTCAAGTTTCAGCTCCATATAGTAGGATTATATTATTAATGATAATACTTACTTTATTCAATACTTTATGATAATTACAAAGAGAAGAGTAGCAAACAACACTAAGTGAATTTAAAATTCACCCCTTTTCACAATGAATTAGCTATCATGACTTAGTAACTAAGTGGATAACTCCATGAAGTTTGTAGAGATCGGTAATGGGTTCTAGTCTGAGAGTGAATATCAACTCTAAGATAAGAAAAGTCCCAAATAGGACGAAACGCGTTTTGTCTTGGATTCCACTGCTAACCACCATCTATCTTTGTTTATAATTATTTGATTAAAAGAAATTTAAAATAGCGGAGCTTATCACAATAAGTGTACGTTTAAAGGAATATAGTCAAGAATTCTGAATAGATCTATGTGTTTATAAGTCTCAGGTTATAACGAATACATTTTCTATATTATTATTATTATCCTAAACAGACATAATTTTGATTATCAGAATGGATTTTGTTGAGATTTTAGTAATTTCAATAGTTGAAATCATGAGTCGATTGAAGCTGGACCATCATCGAATATCTGGAAGCACTGGGTTCGAATCTTGCGGGTGGCGGGATCATGGATGAGAACTGCTGAGGAGTTCAATACTAGAACGAAATTGCCGTCCAGTGCTTTCAAGTTTTCCATATTGGTCTAGCTTCAATTGACTCATGATTTCAACTATTGAAATCATTTTGATTTTTCTTTACTCATTATAAAATTCTTAAATACAGTTATGAAATAATCACAGCATTAATGGCACCACCAGAAGGTGAAGAAACAAGAAATCAAGCATATTACATAATAAGAGTAAGTTGATAAGTTTTGTTATGTTTCATTTTGATTAAAGTTGAAAATCTCATCTATTGTCTTGAAATAATGAACTGTGATTGGTTTGATATTCGACCTGAATAAGATTATGTATAGACTGAATACTAGTACTTACTTACTTACGCCTGTTACTCCTTGTAAAGGAGCATAGGCTGCCCACCAGCATTCTTCATCCAATCCTGTTTTGGGCAATCCTTTCTAGCTCTTTCCAGTTGATATTCATCCTTTTCATATTGGCTTCTGTTTCCCGACGTAATGTATTCTTTGCCCTTCCTCATTTTTGCTACCCTTCACGATTCCAAGTTACGGCTTGACTTGCGATACAGTTTGATGATTTGCGTAATGCATGTCCTATCCATTTCCATCGTCTTGTCCTAATTTCTTCTTCATCTAGAAGCTGGTTTGTTCTCTGTCACAGTAGGCTGTTGCTGATGGTATCCGGCCAATGTATGTTGAGTATCTTGCGAAGACAGCTATTTATAAATACTTGTACCTTCTTGATGATGGTTGTAGTAGTTATCCAAGTTTAAGCTCCGTACAGTAGAACTATCTTGACGTTCGTATTAAAGATCCTCACTTTGATATTGTTTGGAAGTTGTTTTGAGTTCCATATGTTGTTCAATTGCAGGAATGCGGCCCACGCTTTGCCAATCTTCACCTTGACGTTTGCATTGGATCTTCCTTGTTCGCCGATGATGCTTCCCAGGTATGTGAAGCATTCTACATCTTCCAGAGTTTCGCCATCAAGAGTGATTGGACTGCTGTTCTCCGTTTCGAGTTTGAGGACCTTGGTTTTCCCCTTGTGTATGTTGATGCCCATTGATGCAGAGACTGCTGCTACACTTGCTGTCTTTATCTGCATTTGTTCGTGTGTATTGGATAAGAGGGATATGTGATCTGTGAAGTCCAAATCGTTTAATTGGTTCTGAGCTATCCATTGCATTCCGTGTTTTCCCTGAAATCTCGAGATTTGAATACTAGTAGTCTGTGAATATCACCTATTTTTAGTGTCGATGCCTGAGCGAATTGCTGTACAATATACTATTCTTTTGATTGGAAGTTGGAAAACTTTGTATTTTGCCTGCGCCTTCACTAACAAGAACTACATCGTTTGCGAATTCTAATTAGGCAAATGAGTCTCTTGGTAATGCATCAATCTATAAAAAGCTGAACTACAGTACTATCTCTAAAACACTATCTATGATAAGACTAAATAAATATGTAAAAGAAGAAGCTAACGAACACCGTTTGTGATTACAGTGCTTATGACAGTTCGCTAGAAGCTTTAATTCGATTAGTAATTTTCGAGTAGTGAACCTGTACAATGTTGATTTGTTTGTTTGGTACACTTTTCAGTGACAGATACAGTCATCAAACCTCTCGTTCAACACGGTTGAATGCTGTCTTGAAGTCAAAGAAAATAAATATGGTCAGAAGTCGAAAAGTTTGTCTATGTTTCATAACATGACTAAGAGCTAACCTTCGGCTTGCATATCAAATTTTAGATCTGAGACCACTCTGGGTGTTACGATCGCTAGTTAAGTGTTGGATGTTCACTGAAGGTAATATTTCAGAAACTGTCGGTTAATCTGAATTCTCTGTGGTCATCGTAAGAGGAATTTTGTCCTTTTGCATAAACTGCGTCGATCAGTGATCAAGATGAGTTAGATGGGATTACATTCATATCTAAAAGTTTAACTAGTATCTTACTCAGCTTATGTACTGTAGGTGTACCACTAAACTAAAATATTTATGCGGCTAGTCCATCAGGCTTCACCTTTTTCTCTCGTTTAATGATACATACTACTTATATCTGTCGACATCAGTAGTACACACAACAATGCTACTGATAAGTATTAATTTACGCAACTGTTAATTTTTAACAGAGTTGTGTAACATTTCAGTTTGTTCTGTCATAAATGATAAACGGAATAGTATTGAAGATGGATATAGATATTTCTTTGTTAGAAACTTCTTAATCGTTAAATTATTCTAACTTTCTTCCAACCACACCCAACACTAGTCAGCATCGCACGTCAAGGCAGTCGGTAGCTGGACATACGTAACACGTGTCCCAGCCATCTCAACTGATGAATTCTCACTACTTCATCAATTACTTTGCCATCCTTACCTAGTACCCGTTTCTTAACAACTGTGTTACCCGATGGTTCCAGGATATACGAGCAATGTTTCGATGATCAAATACTAGTAACCTACGAATATCCTCTACTCTTACCGGCCATGTTTCACGGCCATAAAGTAGGACGGAATGAACTGATGCACAGTAAACACGTCCTTTGGTTAGTAGACGGATATCTCGCCCACGCCATAAATGATGCAAGTTGGCAAAAGATAGTTGAGCCTTCTGTATTCGTGCTGAGATTTCGTCACACACCAGACCACAAGGGCTGATGAGACTTTCAAGGTAAGTGGAGTGGTCGACATGCTCCACTACTTCACTCCCTATCATTAATTCAGGTGTCAATGCAACCCAATCCTGAAGCAACATTTTGCATTTCAAGGCGAGGAGAATCGCATCCCACAGTTTATAGTTTAAAGAATACAATCAAGTTAACAATTTCATTGTAAGATTCTTTTTCACTTTACATACTATGCATCTTTCTTTTGTACTAAGGAAGCTATATATGTCTATTTAGTTGCTTTTCTTTTTGTATTATCTTTATATAGGCTGCACAAGATAAAGAATTATTACAACGTAAAGGTGATATATTAGATAATGAGATACGTATATTAGAACAAGAGATTGTAGCACTTGAAAATACATTAGCCTTAATGAATGGTTGTAATACAGTTTATCGTATGAGTTATTCACAATTACCGAATGATGCAGAAGAGATAAAACAACAAACAGAATTAAATGAACAAATACGTGTATTGAATATTAAATCACGTTATGATCAAACACGTTTAAAAGAACTACAAGATTTATATAATGTAAGCAAGTTTTCTTATGTAGATAATCTTGAATCCATATCCTCATGTATTCGCTAGGGAAATAGCTTAGAAGCTGCTGCCATCATCATCATCATCATCATCATCACCTCTCCCTGTGATGCTTGATAGATCGCATCAAGAAACTGTTAAGCTTGTCATTAGGATATTAATGTTTGAGCGTTTAATATTCACATTCATATTCATAGACCGAAGTAGGTGATTTTCTTAGGGATCCACTTCCTGCGCCTTTGATCTAAAGGTCTGATCCATAAGGAAGTGGAGCAACTTTGGGTGATGCAGTCGAATGGTTGCCGGTGACTAACAATAGGTTCATACACCTTTTGTTTCTTCAGGATCGTGAAGCCTATATGCACTATCAGGGTTTTTCAACTCTCTTAGGTGGACCGATTAACACGGCTAACACACCGGACATCCATTTTTTGTCCTCTCAATATTTTTAAACAACAGTAATGCCGCGAGAAGGTAGTGAGTAGAACTTCTCTGACAGTTGTTGTATACTCATGGCTATGTAAGAGCATTTCGTTAAGGAGAGTTGACTCTCCCAACTATCGGTTATACCAGGGCGTATGGAGGCTATCTTCACTTTCTTAAAACTGTCATCACCAAATCTTAAAACTATTATGAAAGTATTCAAAGCATTTTGACTAAAAAAATGATCAACTTACATAGGTATAACACAAGACTATCTGTAATGAACTGATTTACCTTCTAACTTTTATAGCTACAGTGATATTATCATAAAGTTCATGATGATCCAGTTTTCAGTATGACATGATAAACTTTGTTCCAACTGCCCAGTGGATCTTGATCTTCAATGGTTTTCTAGATGTTCTTAATCTACCTTTAAGCTTAGTTATCTTTTATGATCATATTATAACCCATTTGTTACTTCATTTTAGACAATGCAAGAATCATCAATTCGTTTAGATAATGATATAGAATTATATAAAGATCAAACAAAACGTTTAGAAATAGAAGTAGAACATAGAATGAATGAAATTGAAAAACAAAATACACGTTTAAAACGTGCTTATGAAAGAATGGAAAAAGCTAAACGTCTTGTTAAAAAAGATGATCAAGAGAATATAGGACCAGATATTGAAGTAAGTATATGTATTTATTCCTTTTATACTTTATCAATAATAATCTATTATGTTTGAAGCAACTGGACGATTTAGACTTTGCAGATGATCTGGATCTTCTATCGCACACGCAACAACAAATGCAGGAGAAGACAACAAGTGTAGCAGCAGTCTCAACAGTAGTAAGCCTCAACATACATAAAGAGAAAAGCAAGATTCTTCGATACAACACAACATGCACCAATTAAATCACACTTGACGGAGATTTAAAAGATGTAACAAACTTTACATATCTAGGCAGCATATTTGAATCTGATGCCGATGTGAGGACGCGTTTTTGGCAAAGCAAGAACGGCACATCTACAATTGAAGAACATTTGGAACTCAAAGCAAATCTCTGTCAATCAAAACCAAAATCAGAATTTTTAATACAAATGTCAAGACAGTTCTACCGTATGGTGCGGAAACTTGGAGAACTACAAATGTCATCATCCAGAAGATACAAGTGTTTATTAACAGTTGTCTACGCAAAATACTTTGGATCCGTTGGCCAGACACTAACAGCAATAACCTACTATGGGAGAGAACAAACCAGATCCCAGCGGAGAAAGAAATCAGGAAGAAGCGCTGTAAGTGGATAAGACACATATTGAGGAAAGCATCCAACTGCGTCACAAGACAAGCCCTCATATGGAATCCTCTAAGCCAAAGGAGGAGAGGAAGACCAAAGAATACATTACGCCGAGAAATGGAGACAGACATGATGAGAATAGAACTGATTTATATTGCTTATGATTGACTGATTGAAGAGAAGAAATTATAAAATCTAATTGAGATTATATCGACACATGGTTTCTAGCCAGTCGAATTTATCAGCATTACTGTAACGTGCTACTTGTAATTTGTCAGTAGTTCAAAATTAAACTTTAAAAATATACTGAACTCCAATAACACTCCAGACATATCATCGTATAGAAGTCTGTATAGGATAATTGGATGTTCTTAACACTGACTAATATCCTTATTCCAATGCTTCTGCTATAACCTAGTGGCTCTGAATCGACGAATCATATGCTTGACCAGCAGTACTGTTTACCTTAAACCAATCCAGCTACGTTCTTATTTGTACGTTATTCACAAGCTTTCCTCTATCCCTTGCCTTGAGTCCAGAAGATCACCAGGAGATTTCTAGTTATGATTATATTTTAAACAAACATGATTTATATACAGAAATATCGAACCTCATCACATCATAAAATGAAAAATATCAATTACATATAAAATGAGCCAAAAGTGGGTTGTGAACGGAACAAGATGTAAATAATCAGTTAGCAACATATTAGAAACACCAAGTCACATGATAGTGATAAATAAGTTAATCAAAATCATATGATAGAAAAAATACAAAGACGACGTGATCTAGTTACTTAATGATTATGTTACTGAATCATAATTAATAATGATTCGAAAACCAGTTCCAATATTTACAATATCAGTCAACCAGTCAGTAACAACGTAGAACTTCGTATGTACGTACAACAGTTCAAGTTGCCATACCACATTAACACAGAGATGGAATTGTCGATTCAAATCCCATAGTGGTAGAAGTAGTAAAAGTATAAGCATTAATTGGAAACATTAGGGCTTGAAGATGATATTCAAAGAGTATAATCTAGTCAAATAAATTTGGAAAGAGAAAAAAAAAAGAAAGGGACATGAAGAATTCGTAAGATTAGAATTTGGAAGAACACAAAGAGTGGATGCGCCTGCTCCATTGCAAACGATTTTGAGACATGTCATTCAAGGTCTCTAACCATCGATTGCTATCGTCTCGCGATCCCCAACCAGGTAGTCTACACCTACCAATATGACTCAGTCCACTTGTCAGTGACTTCATGGACTTGTGCCTTGTTTTGGTCTGGCCGCCCCTTGCTTTCTTCCAACCTATTCCTACCCCACAAAGCATCGCACGTCGGGGCAGTTGGTGGTTGGGCATACATAACACATGTCCCAGCCATTTCAACTGATGAAGTTTCACCACTTCATCAATTGATTTGCCATCTTTACCTAGTACCCGTTTCCTAACAACTGCATTACTTACTCGATGGTCCCAGGATATACGAGGAATGTTTCGAAGACATTTAGAATATCCATTCAGTTATAACAATAGTCATTGTTCAAACCTTATTGTATCCAGTCAGAAATAATGGAATATATTGTTATGTTTTAAAGTGAACAAGTATTGTGTTTTTTTTCTTTATTTTACAGGCTCGATTAACTAAAGAATTAGTTACTCATACAACTAATGAATTATTAAATCGTATTAAAGGTGATTTAACAATTTATGAACAAGCACGAGCAATGTTATCTACATCTGGTATACCTGTAAACAATTTAGCTATTAGTGGAATACAACAACGACGTATTAGTAACTTAAGTTCATCAACAAAATCATTAATAAGTAGTAGTAGTAGAACAACACCTACACCAATAGGTTCTAATCCAACATCTCCGGACAGTAGTACAAAGTGTTCATCGAAAATATGTTCACCACGAAGTGATTCAATTTGTGATGATGACAATGATGATGGTGGTGGTAATGATAAATGTGAAAGAAACTCATCAAATGATATGTGAGTTAATCAATTTAACTTCTGATTATAATCAGTCTATATAAGTTTATATTTTAGAATAGATATTTGAAAGTTTCGTCAGTCACTCAGTCAGCTACAATGTAGGATTAAGCACATATATTTATCGGTCGAAGTTGCCACATCGTTGTTGCTACCATGATGTGGTGGTCGGGCTTGCCTATTGTAATGAACAATCGTTCCTCAAGCTCCTACCATGTCAGACAGGTCGGTTGAAAAGCGGTAAGACTAAAGGCAGCAAACCTTAGGTCCAAGGGCGAAGTCGTACTGCTGATTGTACAGAGGTGTGACAGCAGTAAGGTGTTTCTTTTATACAACCAACATAACAGTGATGCTACCTTTCCACCAGGAGGGGTGTGGTTGTAAAAGATTGACCCTGAAATACACATCTCACATTATCCCACGGATATACGTCTCCGGCGGTAAGCTTCCAACAATTAGGAAGCTAACACGAAAATTACTCACAAAAGATTGTGTGTAACCGACCTCAGTCATTTAACCTTTAAACACTGAGATCACGCTCTCAGGTCAGTATGACCACCCCTGACCAAATTATTTTTTCAGTTATCTCCAGAAGAACCCTTCCATGGTGTGAGCAACCGGGAAATGATAACCGCCCTCATACCTCTAACAGCACCCAAGGGTTTTTCTAATCCCCTAGGTGGACTCTCTGTGTCGACCAACTCGATTAAAGCACTGGATATTCGCTTTTCATCCTCTCAATTTTGTAAGCAATAGTAATGCTACGAAATGGCAGTGAGTAGGAGTTTTCTGGCAGTGTTTGTATACGCGTAGCCGTGTGATTGCATTTGGTGAAGCAGAGCTAACTCTCCCTACCATCTACCGTACCTGGATATTTAGGGGCAGTTGATGGTTAAGAGTTAAGAATTAGATTTGAAGCTTTCATCACAAACTGCCATAAGCTAAAACCTTAAAACAACGCTATTTAACCAAATAAGATGAATGAATATCGCGCCAAAATCCAAGATCTATTATCTTACATCTGATTGGTTTATCCATAAATTATAATCTTCCCACTGTTGTTATTGTATACACTTAAATAGATCATAGATGATTAATTTATATTTCTAATCGTATTTTTACTTTTTATTTGGGTCTTAAGACGACTTACCGCCATACAATCAAGAAAATTACTGAGGTAGAACCATGTATTGTTGTCGTTGTTGTTGTTGTTGTTGTCGTCGTCGTCGTCGTTGTTGTTGTTCATGCTGTTGTTGTTATCACTATACACAGAAAAAGAATGCACAATAATCAGTTATAGTTTGTTTAATGTGATACAATATTATATATACTACTTGTGTACAATCTGATTTGAATTTTAGTTATTTCGACTGTTATCAAGAAGGGCGTTCTGTAGATATTTTAGTAATTTCAATAGTTGAGATCATGATTCCATTAAAGTTAGACTACCATGGAAATCCTGGAAACACTAGATGGCCATTCGATCCTACTATGGGACTTCAAACCCAGAAACTTTGGTCCTACTCGCGAATGCTTTAACTCTAGACCACTAAGTTGGCATCCAACCATGTTTATGTATGACTTCAACCAATCCACAAAATTACTCCACCATCCACCATTGTATTCACTGGGTAACTATCTTACAACAGATACGGTTGAACTCCACTGGTCACGGCAGATGGTCACTACTGGGGAGTCTCATACTATGACGAAATGACCGTTCAATGTTTCTAGGTTTTCCATGATGGTCTAGCTTTAACTGATTCATGAAGTCAACTGTAAAATTACTACGTTATTCACAAAACCCAATCAATTGTCTTAAAATTCGTTGTTCCATCATTTCCACACTAATGATTCTTTGTTCTCGTTCACTTTTCTTCAATCTTCTTAACCTTCTACAACCAGGTGTTTCACTTTCGTGTGACAATACATACTACTTATATCTGTCAACATCATTGACATACATCACAATCTCATTGTTTCAATGAATGATAAGTAATATATAATTAAATCAGGAGTTTTGTGGAGATTTTAGAACATTCAATAGTTGAGATCATGAGTCAGTTGAAGCTAGATCACCATGAAAAACCTGGAAGCACTGGACGGCCGTTTCGTCCTACTATGAGACTACTCAGCAGTACGCATCCACAATCCCCCCCGCGAGATTCGACTGGCTTCAAGAGGCATTTCCTGGAGTTCTATTGAGAAGCCGTGCCCAGTGGAGTTCCACGAGGTCTTTTGTGAGATATCAGCTCACTGAAGACAATGGTGTACAGTGGCGCAACTTCGTGGATTAGTTTAAGTTAGACATTAACACCGTTGGATGCCGGCCGGCTCAATGGTTCAATGGTCAGGCGCTCGCACGTAAGACTGATAGTTACTGGGTTCGAACCTTGCGGGAGGGGGCCGTAGATGCGCACTGCTGGCCAGTGCTTCCAGGTTTTCTATGGTGGTCTAGCTTCAATCGACTCATGATACCAGCAATTAAAATGTAACTAAATGCTTTAAATTTCATTTTCAGACCAGTTAGTACTACATCAATTGATTTAATACAACAAACACAATTACCTGATTCATCTATATCAAGATCATCTAGAAATTCTACTGATCAAGTATCAAAAACCAAACTATCATCTGGTATGTATAAATCAGTTTATTCATTGATAAGTGAGACTATAATTTATGAATGAACCAATCAGATGTAAGATCATAACAGATCTTGGATTTTGGCGCGTTTTTGGCATTCTCGCTGATGTCAATTCGTAATGAAAACTCTAAATCTAACCACCTAACTTAATCATCAATTGTAAATTATTATTCTAGTTGCTCACACAGATTTGTAACCCTCGCTTGGTCTTAGTTATTAGATGGACACCCTCAGGGTCAGTCTAGTGTTGCTTAAAAGATCGTTCATAAATTATAGTCTTATCCATTGATATTATTATTATTATATTTAAATCAGAAGGGATTTTTTTATGAATATTGAAGCTGGACCACTATGGAAAACTTGGAGTTACTGGACGTTCACTTTGTTCTATTGTAAGACTCTTCAGCAGTGTACATCCACGATTCCGCCTTGCGAGACTCGAACCTAAGACCTATCAGTCACTTATATTCAATGTTTATTATTCATAATATCAGTCATCACCAATTAACTATAGGCAATAGATAATCTAAGAATATTATGTAACAGTTCAACCTACTGTATCTCGTATTGACACATTGGATAGATGAAAATAAGTTGAACTACTGTCTATGTCTTTACTTAGCTACCTTCAAACACTTGAATTACCTACTCTTATACAAGCAAACAATGTATATTTGGATATATGTAATGGTCCTTCGAACAATTAGGCGGATGAAATTGCATGAACTCAATAATCAATACTTACTTATATAATTACGCTTGTTACTCCTCATGGAGGGACATATGCCACCTACCAGCATTCTCCATCCGACTTTGTTCTAGGTAGTCATTTCCACTTGATTCCAGCTGCTATTCATCCTTTGGATGTCTGTTTTTAATTCTCGACTCAGTGTGTTCTTTGGTCTTCCCTTCAGGATTCCTAGTTAGCGCTTACCTCATGATTCAGTTTGATGATTTTAGTAATATGTATCCTATCCACATACAACATCGTTTCCTAATTTCCTCTTCGGTTGGAAGTTGGTTTGTTCTCATTCACAATAGGCTGTTGTTGTAGCATTAATCGACACTAAAAAACGGATATTTTAAGGTGTAAGTTTATCAGTGATTGTGAAAACCACATTATTCACCCTCAAGGCTGAGGGTGGAAGGAGTCAGTTCCCCCTCTGGAAATGCTCTTACATGGCCACAGATACACAGCCACTACCAGAGGAGTCCTACTCAGTGCTTTCTTGCGGCATTACTGTTATTTCCGAAATTGAGAAGACGAAAAGTGAATTTTCAGCTATTCAATCGGGCTGGTGGATATTGAACATCCACCTAGAGGAGTTGGAAAACCCTAATTTCAACTTAATGATGCACATGGGTTCCAGTATCCTAAAGGAACAAATAGTGTATGAAGCAATTATTGGCCACCCTTTTGTCCAAGAAAAAAAACAGGATAGAAACGTTCCATATCTTGATCTAATAAATGACACTTAGCTTTCTTTAAATTCGTGGCAATATCTGATATATAAATAAATAAGTTACAATTGATTGATCACTGGGTGGTGATCAATGTCATTGGTCAAGTCTCCGACTGTGAAGCTGGGTGACACGGGATCGAATCCGCCAGAGAGCACTAGTTCCCTCAACGTTACAGGCACACTTTGCCGACGAGTGCCAAGTAGCACGAAACCCGGGTCCAGGGTTTCCTGTCGACTACCTCCAACCCCAATCTAATCTAAATAAGTGTTTGTTATGCTTATCTGAGCCATCTATATTTATGTAAACTAACAACTTCTCCTAATGATACTTCACTTCTATCTGAAGTTTGTACTGATGATGTCATTTAGAAAAGCGATGAAAGCTTTCCGATCAAACTATCCAGCTTTGAGATTAAATGAAGAAAAGTAAAGTTGCTTTGTTTATTGCATGACACTGTGAGTGATGTTGAGGAAGCTTTAAGAAGCTTAGAAAGAGTCAAAGATATTCTATCCAATCATCTTTTATGTACCATGTTTGACAATGTTTGGAACACTATTCCTTTTACTTGTCTTCTATCTTCTCATTTGTGACTTGAAGGGTTCTAGCGTTTGAATGTTCAAGTTGTACGTGGTATATCAAAGAACCTAAGCTTTAGATATAACAGAAATTACAGAATACGTTCGTAAACTATGAAAACTATACATGGAATACATTGTTTGCAGATTTTCTTTTAGTTACCCTATACATGCTTCATAATTCTTCCTGTTCTCTTCAATTCTTAATTCTTACCAGTACTATATACTACTTATATCATTCAACATAAGTAGCATAAACCAGTGTCCAATTTTTGCATGGCTGGAAGAAAGGACGGCCAAACCAAAACGTGACATCGGTCCATAGAGTCACAAACTTCTAGTCTGAACCACGTTAGCAGATGTAGACTACTTGGTTGGGGTCCGTGTGACTAACGTAACCAGTAGTGGTTTGACATTCTGTGTGACACGGCTTGGAATCCATCACAATGGCATTGGTGTATACACTCTCTGTCATCCCTTAAACTAAGAGGATGAAATCGCTTCACATCCTTCTTTCTACGAACCGATGTATCCCTAGTCCTACGTTATAGCTGACTAATTGACCGATCGACTTTGTATTGTCATCATTATTATTATCCTTATTTTGGATTAATCAATATCTGAATAATCATTTCGATGATTTTATTTTTAGGAAGAAGCAGTAGCGGAAAGTAAATGAAACAAATGAAAAAGAAAAAAATGATGTTGCCATGGTTACTAAGACCAATTATATAATATTACTTTATTGATTTCTATGTAAAATAAATTGAAATAAATTATTCTAACAAATAAATTATATCAGAAGGGATCTTATGGTGGATATTATAAGTAATTTCAATAGTTGAAATCATGAGTCAATCGAAGCTAGACCATCATGGAAAATCTGGAAGCACTGATCAGCCGTTTCGTTCTAGTATGGGACTGCCCAGAAGTGCGCATCTACGATCCTGCCCTCCCCTTCACGAGGTGTGAACCCAAGACCCATCAGTTTCACGCACGAGCGCTTAACCATTAGACCACTGAGCAGGCCAACCCAATATTTTAGTAATTTTGAAGGTTGAGATCATGAGTCAACTGAAACTAGATCATTATGGAAAACTTGAAAGTATTGGATGGCTGTTTCATTCTATTGTTCTGGGTTCGAATCTTGTGAGGCGAAGTCGTGGATGCTCACAGCTGAGGAGCTTTGCAATAGGACGAAACGGTCATTCAGTATTTCCAGATTTCCCATGGTGGTCTAGATTCAATTGACTTGTGATCTAAACTATTGAAATAGATTGCACTTCAATTCTTTCTCATAATGAGTAGGATATAAAAAATACCAAGTCGGATAATATTCAATCAAGAAAAATAAAATGAAAAAAAACAAGCGTAAATAGAGAAAAGGTAAGATTTTCAAATATAAGATGGAGAACAATAACCCATTCACATTTGATAGAGAAACTGTGGATTAGGTGGAATCTTTCAAGTACCTGAGAGGAACATCATCGATGAACCAGGTGGATCGATTACAGATATGAAGACGAAGTTTGGTAAAACAAGGACAGCATTACAACAATTGAACAACATATGGAACTGAAACAACTGTCAACTAATCTCAAAGTCATAATATTCAATACAAACTTCAAGACAGTCCGAATGTACAGAGCTGAAACTTGGAGAACTACAACAAATACCACATCATCAAAAGGATACAATTATGAATAAAACACTGTTTACGTATAATATTTATTATCCGTTGACCGAATGCCTTCGATAGCATACTATGAAAGTGACAAAACGGGATTTCACAAAAGGACAAACGTAGGAAAAGACAATGCAAGAGGATAAAACAAAAATATAGGAAAATATAACAAATCATTATGGGCCAAGCGCTAAACCGCTATGCAGAAGGGAAAATAAAATTAAAACGAATAAAAAAAACTATAACGAAATTCGAAAAAGAAATTAAAAATAACAATCAGAAATGCAAACACGAGAAAAGCAGAACTAAAAACATCAATCAACCGACCAGTCAAACACGTCACACACGTCACACCCTACCACTAATTCTCCATCTTCAGATCCACATAGTCACATAGACAGATAGACAGATAGCCAGCTTGCCAGTCTCACAGCCACTCAAACATACATCTAACCCATCACGTTCAATCCGACAACGACTATCTGTACAGTGGGAGAACGTGATACTGTTGACTCTTTCTACACGTTAATGCTTCCCAGTGTTAACTATCATGTCCCTCACACAATGCTTTCATTCAATGTGTATATGCAAATCTACTGGATCGATGTGCTTGAATGACTCAGTGATCAGTAGGCGACGGTGTGAAACGTGCGAATTGTCAATGGGAAATATATTTACGGACGAAGCATACAGTAAGTGCGATGTTGAACGCCACCAATCGGTGCTCTACTCACATCCCATAACACTCACCTTCTTCCAGTGCTCACTTCCACCGATTCCTCTCCCATTCCCCTCATTTCTCCTGCTTCGCTCAAACCTCTTCCATCCTATCCACCACCATCAATCACATGTGCACAGCCCACTCATTCTCGCACTCCGCAAACTACTCACTCTGCATTGCTACCACTCTGGTCGAGTAGTTCTGACACCAGCGATTTCGTGCCAACCATAACCAACACAAACAACTCTTCTCTCCCACTCTTAACACCGATAATAGTGATCATACAATAAGTGCACAATACATCAACATCAACACTGAAGCACGCAATCACTATTAGTGACCAGAAATTTAGTGATAATGAGCAGGAAAATGACCGTCAGTGTCAAGGTGGTTGTCATCGTTATCTTCATCGTCATAATCATCACAATCACCATCATCATTAGAATAAGCGGATCGATAGTCGGTGATCAAACTAGTCCCAGTAATAATAATAATAATAATATCAATAATGTTGATGATAATAATAATGGTAATAATAATAATGATAATAATAATAATAATAATATTAGTAACAGTAATAGTGGTGACAATAATAATCGTAATGAAGTTAATAGTAGTAGCGAGAGCAATGTTTATGATAATAATAGGAGTAACGAAAATAGTGATATTGCATATTGGATTACAATAAGAATGTTTAATAATTCTAATTATGCTATTAATGAGAATGACGGAACTGTTAATGATTTGGTCAACTGGCATGTGGGTGGTCGCGCGCGTGCGATATATGTGTGAATGAAGCAGAACTGGGACGGACATGTATGTATGTAGTGTGTGCGTGTTGTGAGATTGTGGACGAGATAGTTCGGAGCGTTGTTGATGTGATTGTTGTTGTTCGGTGTTGGATGTCTTGAAAAGTTAGGGCTCGTCCGGGATTCCAACCCGGGAACACTCGCACCCTAAGCGAGTATCATACCCCTAGACCAACGAGCCGTAACCAGACCACACCCTTTACACGATTATCCAACAACATACACTATCACCTCCACACACAACAACTTTCCTACTTCACCAACATACAATACACACTAAATACATCAATCAATCGAACAGTCACACACGTCACACCCTACCACTAATTCTCCATCTTCAGATCCGCGTGCTTCCCAGTGTTAACTATCACGTTCCTGACACAATGCTTTCATTCAGTTTATATATGCAAATCCACTTGATCTTTATTCTATAGGACTTTCGTGCCTGTAGTTAACCCTCGTGCTATTGATAGAAGAAACCCGACAAGTAATGTTTTAGTCTTTATTGCGATCTTCGTGCAGGCACATTGGAACTTGTGATTTTCTGTTCAGACAAACAAAGTCTCTCAATTTTAAATATAAGATATTAGGGAGTATAACACTTATACAAAATAAGGAAGTGAATGATTACTTGTACAATACTGTTTTGGTATATGCTTGGTTGTTTGGGGTCAACTCTTAAACAACCAACCTAAGCTGTTACATTAGCTTCCCCCTAGAATCGACTTCCGTATGAACGTCGGTTCGATTAACGTTTCTATCCAAAACACCTTAATTGTTTTTCCAGCCCAAGCGAAAATTATCAACTCGCTCACTGATTGACTTCAAATCAATGATGACTAATTCCGTGAGCGATCAACGATAGTTCATGGATGTCTCTTCATTTGCTAACCTGTCATCTTATTTTGTGATTTCTTCTACAACTAGCGCCGACGGTTTGCTACATGCCCTCAAGAGAAAGAGTGTGAAAATGTGGAACAAGAATATCTGAGGAAGTGCCGCGAGCGGGCTACCCAACACCATGTTGGTGAGGTGCGATTTTTCCATGCTCAGACCGGCTATCAGGTGTTTACTCACCTTCCTCTTGAGCCACCGTCAAGTAAAAAGTAAAGAAGAATCTACTTCAAAGGTAATGGTGAAAATCAATCAAACCTGAAGAACTGCTTTACTACCTGCATAAAATGATAAGATACAAAATGGAAATACAAAAATGTAATTGATAACTGTTCGGTTCCACGTAAGTGCTTGGCCTCCAGAACGGATTGGTATTCTGGAAGGAAATAGGCATAGTGTAGACATCTTGTGTACAAAAAAGTATGAAAACAAAAAAAACTCTTTTATAATGCATATATGTCAAAGTGTAAACTCGCTAGAAGTTGAACTCATTGTCAAGCCCGATCAAATGTATGACTTTGGGTCTACGACGACCGCCTTTTATAACCAGGTACGTAACCAAGGGTACATAAGAGTAGTATTAGTCGTATCAAGCTACTAAACATATCCTCAACCGAAAACTTTTAGAAGTAGTTCATATTGGTATATATGTATAGCCAGTCTACGTGAAAAATGTATATAGATATATAAGAAGTACAGCCAACATAGTTAGCTAACCAGAAAAAGAAATTCTAAAACTCGCCTGGGTTGCTTTTTGAATTCGTTGTATTTGCCAGTGTTAGTTGTATGAGTTTGATTAAAATCCTCAGCCATCGTTTAGGAATACCTAGCTTATGTGTCCAGTACTTAAAAAATATTTAACATAACACTTATATATCAAAGGTAAAAGGTCTGGGGAGTTGTCGGTGAGGCGGAATGAGGAAAAAAAATTATTTTTAAGTAGATGCAGGGTGTGATTAGCTACGTGGTTAGATTTTATCCTGTAGCCGAAACTGTCAAAATCCTTGACTGACTAATTGGATGTGCCCAGCGAACCGTTTTAGTCATTTGTAAAGATTCATCATCTTTACATTTCGATTCCGTAATGGATTTGTCAGTTAAACGATCTAACAACACGTATGGTGGTTCATGATCTACATAAGCCGGCTTTAGCCTATCAATACTTACTGTGTCGATGTTTCTATGTTTTTCTATCACGAAATATTTAGATTTTCTTGAGACGACTTTGAAAGGACCTTCAAGTGGAGGACTGAGTGGTGCTTCTATTTTGTCACATCTTATCCAGACGTGCTTGCAATTGCTTAGGTCTTTAGGTATATATACGGCGCGCGATTGTTCACGAGTATTAATCGGCTTAAGTTTAGACATGTGGTCCCGTAGTTGATCTACATAATTTTCTAAATTACGTTTTTGACTGTTAGTATTAGGGTTAACAAATTCACCGGGTAGTCTCAGAGTTGTTCCGAAAACCAGTTCCGCAGCTGAACACTGTGCGTCAGTTTTGACAGATGTTCGTATTCCCAAAATAACTAATGGTAGGAATTCTGTCCACTGATTGGGGTTCGAGTGAGATATCAGGGCGGTTTTTAGCTGATGGTGAAGACATTCTACCATCCCATTAGCCTGAGGATGATATGCAGTGCAGCGTATCCTATTGGAGCCTAGAAGTTTAGCCAAGTTATTAAACAGTTCGGATTTGAATCGCGCTCCTCTATCAGTCGTTATTGTTATGGGTGTGCCAAAAATGGTTACCCAGTTCTGCATGAAAACCTTGGCTACCGTTTCCGCTGTGATATCCGCTATCGGGATGGCTATAGGGAATCTGGTAAATCGATCTATGCATGTTAACAGATAATTAAAACCGTTTGAACGAGGTAAAGGGCCTACCAAGTCGATATGCACATGGGCAAAACGTGCATCTGGTTGCGAGAAAACACCTATGGGTGAATTTGTGTGACGATTAATTTTTGATTGTTGACATGCTGAACACTCTCTAACCCATTTGTGTACATCCTTCTGTAAATTCGGCCATATATATCTGGCATTGATTAGTTTTGTTGAAGCTTTTGCGCCAGGATGAGACAAAGAATGAAAGTTATTATATATCAACTTTCGCATACTTTTGGGAACGAAAGGTCGCGGTATTGCCTTGGTCGTGTCACAGTAGATTAGAATACCATCGACAGGTGATGAGAACTATTTTAAATTAAGACTTGAATTGTTTGTTTTAAGTAGGTTTCGTAATACTAGGTCCTGCTCTTGTTCGTTTCTCAACGTCTCGAAGTTTACTGTAGACTGCTGTAGCACGTTCATTTCTAGTCCTGACCTTTGATACGTTGGATATCGCCTGTGAACTGTGATATATAGTCAAGGTGTCGAACTTCTCGAGGTGATTATTTATCAGCTCTCGCTTTTAGTGCATTCGTTAGTGGTTTGTGATCCGTAAAGTCTATAAATTCCCTGCCTTCTAACATGTGTCGGAAGTGTTTAATGGTTAGGTAGATTGCAAGAAGTTCTCGCCCGAAGGTAGAATACCTTGTCTCTGCTGGAACGAGTCTTTTTGAGAAGAAAGCAATTGGTTTCCAGGCGTTTTTAACCAGTTGGTTAAGGGTACCACCTACTGCTTTATCTGAAGCATCCACCATCAAAACAAGTGGGGAAAGAGAATTCGGATACATCAACGTAGTTGCTTGAGCTAGTTTATCGTTAAGCTGTTTAATAGCTTCGACGGCGTCAGAAGACAGTTTGAATTCTTTTGGTTTTCCTTTGAGTGAATCTGTAAAATGTTGCATTAATTGTGCACAACCTGGTATGAATCTGCGATAAAAGTTAATTAGACCTAGAAAACTTCTCAGTTGTGTTAGAGAACTAGGTATGGGGTATTGTTTGATGGTGTCTATTTCTTTTTTGATCGGTTTAATCCCTTCTGGGCTTATTGTGTGACCGAGAAATTCTAAAGTTTGAACACCGAAGACACACTTACTTTGATGTATGTTTATTCCATGTTCATCCAGTCTTTTCAACACTGTTTGTACATGCTGCTCGTGTGATTGCAAATCGGGGCTGGCAATTAACAAGTTGTCTATATACCCGTGCGCAAATGGCACATCTCGAAGTAGGTTGTCTATGAATCTTTGAAATGTCTGTGCGGCATTTCTCAGGCCGAATGGCATGCGTACAAACTCGAATAAGCCAAAGGGTGTTGTAATAGCTGTCTTGGGAATATCTTCATCAGCCACTGGGATATTGTGATATGCCCTGACTAAGTCAATTTTAGTGAATATGTTCATACCCTGTAAACCGTTTGTGAAATCTTGGATGTGCGGTATTGGGTACCTATCTGGTACGGTTTGACGGTTGAGGGCTCTGTAATCCCCGCACGGTCGCCAGTTACCTTCATTCTTCTTTGGGACCATATGCAAAGGGGATGCCGATTGACTATCAGAGGGACGGATAATACCCAGTTGTAGCATATAATCAAACTCGGCCCTAGCGATTTTGAACTTATCTGGTGCTAGTCTCCTGGGTTTTGCAAACGCCGGTGCACCTTCGGTTTTGATAGTGTGACTCACTTTTGATTTGTCCTTAGAAGGCTGTGGGTTTTTTTTAGTTAAGTTTGGAAATTCCGCGAGTATATCTCGGAATTTCGCTGTTGTTACTGGGGGAGTTTGAATCAAGTTAAGAGAGCTGGTGTGACTTTCTTTGCCTTTTGTGTAATACGAAGTTTCTTTTAGTGTTAATCGCCGTTTCTTGGTGTCAACTAGAAATTCGTATCTCTCTAGAAAGTCCATCCCCAGTATTGCCAGATCTAAGTCGGCTACCGTGAAAACCCAAGGGAATTGCCTCCTGAACCCCAAATCTAGGGTTAAAGTTTTCCGCCCAAATATCGCGATTTTAGTTTTATTTGCAGCTTGGAGTGTAATTGGGGATGTTTCTCGACTCAACTCAGTTTTATTTTGAGGGATGATACTAAGAGCAGCGCCAGTATCCACCAAGAAATTCAAGCCATAGTTGCTGTCTCTAGCATAAAACAAGCGACTGTTTAGGCGCCCCTCCCAGTCGTCGCGACCTGGGGCAGAGTTACTGGTTTCCCGCTGTCTGAGAATTATGCTTAGACCAGGCGCATGGTTGCATGAACTTGGTTAAGTTGACACCAAACTTCCAGTGGTACCAACAAAACTGCACAGATTGTCTGGACATTTGTGACCTGTTTTTTGACTTGGATCGTGGTCGTTGTGGTGACCTGCCCCTGTTTCTATGACCCATTCGCATTCTGGTGACAGCCTCAGTGAGACTCTTAACACTCGCAATGAGTCCTTCTATGACCGGGTCTTTTGCTGATTCTACTTTTTGTGTGTGATTTATTGTGCCTGATCCAGTTGAAGGACCTCTTTCCATTATTCTATCGGCTATACGCGCTAAATGAGATAATGAGGTTTCAGGATCTTGTGCATCCAAACAGTGTTGGACATAGCATGGGAGAGCTTGTATCCATCCTTGTTTTAGGACTGCTTCACCCACTGTGTTATCACCCACTAAGACTTGGAGATGACGTAAAAACTGTGACAGCGACCGATCACCTAGTGTTTCACCTTGAAAAAGTCTTTGGATTCTTTGGCTGTCTGATAATGATAAATGGTTCATTATCTCTCGTCTTAAGATGGTGTATGGTTGTGGTGATGGTGAACTTAAAATCAAGTCACGGACGTCTTTGGCGACTGAAGGAGGAAGGATAGAACACAAGTCTCTATAGCGAATCCCTTCAGATTTGATATTGAGTCTCGTGAAATAATGCTCTAGTTGAGCAAACCACAACTCAGGATCACTACGATCAAATTCTGGAAGTCGGGATTTCGTAGTCATAATAGTGTCTATCTCCACTGGTGACAAATCATCCAGATTATGGGTTTCTATTGAGTCTGACATGAGGTATGTGACAAATATAGCAATAAAATTAGCACGAAAAATGCTTACAATAACACGAATAGCTTAAGATTTAAAAAAAACTATGTATATACCGAACTTAGTTTACGGATAATTAGAAAGTCCACTTTTGCGACTAAGTCAAAAAATAATATTAATAACAAAAATGAGGTTAAATTTGTGTCCAATGGGGCTCACCAGAACAGGAGGCAATGTGATAACGGTACGCAGAATGTTGAGTACACCAACCCACATAAACACAAACACATTACCGGAACATCATCTCAACGTTCCTCAAGGAAAATCTTGATAGATCAAGCATCAGCGAGCGAACATCCAGGATTACTTTTTGTGGCCCATTGATTTTACTCCGATTCGGATGAACGTATGAATATTCCTTGAAAAATATCTTCGACTGAACTCAATAATATTATACTTAAGAATAATCGAATTTATCTGTCCGGAAGCTAGAACAACCCATCTGAGGTTGGCATAGTACTGAATGCTACACGCTCTCACTTTTCACCATAAAGTTGTCTCGATTTAGAATACCCCGCTAGTCGGGGTGACCACAGCAGTGAAAAAGTTTAGGGAGAGGTTTAACAATCGCGTATTCCCCAATGGACTTTCACCTCCATTTTCGACCACCTGTGTCTAGCAAACGTCTCAGATTACTACAGTTTTCATTACCATATATTACTAGCTACTTTCTAAACCTCTTAATTCAATCTCCATTTCCCTACCTATTCTTTCCTATACAACAACAATTTATTTGTTCTCGAGACAAGATCAGTGACGTGAATAGTCTCTCCAAACAAAAAACGATGACGCAAAATAAGACAGTGGACTAATATCAGCTCACCAGAAGACGCTGGATATACCTAATTGATACTCCATGAGTTGTTTTAGTGTGCCACCATTCAAGGTTACTTAGCGGTGATTGAGGATCGCTCAGTTGATTTTGGAAAGTTTTGAGTGTGACTTTACCGTTTCTGACTGTTGTTCCCGATATGACATCATCGGATAATCTTCCTCTTAATGAACTTGAAAAGGAATTGCTAGATCCGAATTCGGAATGTTATTTGGAAAACTTGTTGGATGTGGTTTCAGCATTGGTTAGTGATTGTGACTTTCCTTCCGCTAAAAATTCAAAAAGCGTTCAGTCTTTCCTTAAAAAGTATGTAAAGTGTTTTCATTGTACCCATTTTGAGTTCTTCAAATGTTATAGTCTGACATCGTTTGCACTGATTCGTTTTTGAGCATGTAGGCTGAGTAGATGATATAAATTTGGATATATTTTAACGTAATGTAGTTCTAAGGAAGTCTTCACCAATACACCTTCCTTACCATACTTCGTTCCCAACCGTGCGGAGGATCTCCATCGAAGCGTTACGTGTATTGGTCACCATATTTATCTAGTTCGCACAAATCCTGTGTTCGTTCCCTTCAGGAAGACCTCTCAATCGGTTGTAATCGAAAAAGATCCCGGTTTCAATTCACAACACTAAATGATTTGGTCATAACTAGCTTTCACCATTCTATCATCTTGAGCTAAGGTAGACTTTCCGTGACTCGCGTCAATTTTTTTAATCTGAAGAAAGGATCCACAGTTTCATTTATTCTTTCACTGCAAGCAACCATATTGTGTAATAGACTATTAAATAGCTATCATAATAATAAGCATCACCTTCTTTATGTAAATAATTGCGACTTAGTGTTCTGTTTATCAGCTTACTGAGAAATTATTTACTTCTGGAGATCTAAAAATCTTTCAGTATCATCGTTATGTTGAAATTGTGTACGACTGTAGACTTTATAGACACCAATTGGACTGTCTTTTAAGTGTTTCATCCATCATTCTAGTAATCTATAGAAACAGTACGTCGTGGTGTCTTTTTCGGGTATGGTTCACCTTGATGAATCTGAATAGCCGTTTGGTGTTTGATATAATTGCATAAATTTTGAGTTAGATAGCTTCCACAGCAGGGAAGATTGAATAATCTATGGTTCCACATTAACCCGTGCTGCTCTTGCCATGACATGTACTGAACGTAATACTGGTTGTTCTGAATTTAATCCAATTGAGGATCTGGCTTGAGTGTTGGAGGCCGGCCGAAAGATAATATAGCGATATTTCAAAGCCATCCAACGGCGTGTATATAGTAAGAAGAGAGAGATCCTTGAAAGATTATTCAATATCTGGGAAAAGTTATATAAACAAGACTACTCACAATACATTTTCGTGATATTGGAATAAAGATCAAATATATTGTGTTTAGTGGGAACAGAAGAAGAGTACAATGAGGTTTATAATTTTCTGTTTTGGTTTTAAAGCAAACAGTCAGATGCCTACAGCTTTGGATAAGTCCCACACTGACCCCATTCTCGGCCGGAAATTATTTATTGCCATTGTATTTCTGCACATCTGGATCTTTTTAAATGATTTAAAATAACCCCCAAATGCCTTGGTACGGCCGAGAGTGGGGAGAGTCAGCTCTCCCTCTCGAAATGTTCTCACATGGTCACGTGATAAAATCACTGCCTCCTCGCGGCGCGGGTGTTGTGGAATTGAAAGGACGAAAAGAGAATGTTCGACACTTCAACCTGGTTGGTGGACACCTAGGAGGTTGGAAAACCCTGATTCCAAACCAATCGTGCACATGGGCTTCGGGATCCTGAAGGAACAAGTGGCGTATGAACCAATCATTGGTGACCGGCTACCGTGAAACTGCATCTTCTCACGTTTTTCGATTGCCTTATAGATCAGACCTTTAGGTAAAAGGCTCTAGGTGTGGCCCCCTAAGAAACCACCTGCTTCGGTTTAGGCACGCGGACGGTGTCCCAACCCTCACGAAAATTGAATAATTTATGTGACACCCATCTATTGGGTACCTCCTTGTACCGATGCTTATGTGTTTAAGTAAATAAATAAATTTTTGAGAACAATGTATAAAGCTGACGACACTGGTATATTCGACAGACTCATGGCTCCATGCTTTGGAAGCCTGCTCTGAGAGTCGATCCCTCATAGGTTCCGGACAACCCGTGAAGTGTGACGGAGTTTAGCAGTTTAGACGCGATCGAAAATAAACTGATTTTCCGATCAAGTGAATTTAAACTTCACCCCATTGCAAGCAAGTAGCTATCAGGACTCAGTAGCTATGTGGATAACGCGATGGCGTTTGAAGCGAACGGTACTGATTCCGAGCTCCAAAACGAACATCAACTCTGAGGTGCAGGTAAATCTAGCTGACGAGTAACGAATAGGACGAAACGCGCTTTGTCCTGAATGCCACTGCTAGCCACTATCCATCTTTGCATATAATGCTTGTGAATTAAGGCTATATTGAGACAATACCCACAGTATGCACATATGCCAATAAGACTGATCAATTATAGTCCTAAACATCAATGGGAAGATTCAAACACACAATACCGAGTGGATTTATTTTCCGATAGTTTCGAATTGATGACGTAGGTCCTTTTTAAAAGTGGAAACGACGATTACGTCTTTCCACGATATTGGAACACTACTTTCCAAAGTTGGGGATCGACCAAGGATCACCAGACTAAAGCTTGCCATTAAGCATTAGTGTCATTGTTTATTTTTATCTGCCAAACTACTAGTTACCCATTATTTAATCCCATTCCCCCTCAAACTTATCTTATTCATAGCTATATCACTTATTTTTAGTTTAACATCAGTGTTACCATCTTCACCCCTTGTTCAAAGTCGCTTGTGGCTTCGCGAAACGTCCCGCTTATAAGCACTGGGTTCCTACAGGCTCCTTTCAACTCATTAAAGCACGTTCGTTTACTTCGTGTGACTGCGAGTCTGACCATAAACGAAGGTTGTTACGTATTGAAACTGTGCAAAGCCTGGTGGTCGGGGCGTGCTGACGAGTTGTAAACAGCAGTTGCATCTGCAAACTACCAAAAGCTCTTTTAACTCGTCTGAGTCATTGGCAGCAAGAAGTCTGGTGTGAATGAAACAATCTATGAAGCTGATGGAATGCCAATCAACTACATGGTGGTCTTTCTTAACTTAAAAGAAGCGTTTGACTCCGTAGACCACGAGATTCTGTGGCAGTGTCTGTCATTGAAAGGCGTACCTCAGAAGTACATGAACCTTGTAAAGGCTCTTTATTCGAACACTACTAGTCGAGTCAGAGCTTATGGCGAACTGTCATCTGCTTTTGCAACCTCAAGTGGTGTCCATCAAGGCTGTCCACTTTCTCCATTTTTGTTGAACTTCATCATAGACCTACTGGTGGAAATAATGCTCTCGTCGACTGAATTTTCGGATATTGATCTCCTTCCAGGAGGTCCACTTATCGACTTAGAATACGCAGATGATATAGTCCTGTTTGGTGAAGACGCTGACAAAATGCAGAGTCTTTTGGTAGCACTAAGCAACAATGCCAGAATGTTTGGAATGCGCTTCTCTCCCTCTAAATGCAAGTTGTTGCTTCAGGACTGATCTGTGTCAACACCTGAACTAAGGATAGGGAGTGAAGTAGTCGAACGCGTTGGCAACTTCACTTATCTTGGAAGTGTGATCAGCGCTAATGGGTTGCTGTCTGACGAAATCTCAATACGGATTCGAAAAGCTCGTTTGGCTTTTGCCAACTTACGTCACCTTTGGCGAAGGCGAGATATCCGTCTATCAATAAAAGGACGAGTATACTGCGCGGGAGTCCGTTCTGTTTTACTTTACGGCTGCGAAACATGGCCATTAAGAGTAGAAGACACTCGTGAGCTACTAGTATTTGACCACAGATGCCTTAGAAATATTTCTGGCGTCTGCTGGGATCACCGGGTAAGTAATAGTGAGGTTAGACGCAAGGTATTAGGGAATGATGGTAAATCAGTTGATGCGGTTATGAATCTTCATCGACTGAGATGGTTGGGCCACGTATTACGTATGCCTGAATACCGATTACCACGACGTGCAATGCTATCCGGTATTGGAGATGGTTGGAAGAAAGTTAGGGGCGGCCAAACCAAAACGTGGCATCAGTGCTTGAAGACACTAACTTCTAGTCTGAGCCATGTTGGTAGATGCAGACTACGTGGTTGGGGTCCGCGTGACTATCGTAACCAATGGTTGGAGACTCTTGGTGACATGGCTCAGAATCGATCACAATGGCGTCGGTGTATACACTCCCTGTCTTCCCTTAAACTAAGAGATTATAATCGCTTCATATCTTTCTTTCTACGAACCAATTCTTTCTTCTTGTACTATATCTCTATATGCAATCTTTCTCTTATATATTACTACCTTTGACCTAACCACTGCTATGAATCCGGTGTTCATCTTGTTGTGCTGATGCGGTATGTCAACCTGGACCGATGCACATATGTGCCTGGTCCTACGTTGTAGCTGACTGACTGACTGACTGTGTGTGACATGGTTGAGAATCGATCAGAATGGTTTAGATGTATACACTCTTTGTCTTCCCTTAAATTATGAGATTAAAATCACTTGATATCTTTATTTCTATGAACTATTTCTTTCTTTCTGTACTATGCAATCTTTACTTTTATATGTTACTATCATTGAAGTGACTACTTGTATGAATCGGGTGTTCATGTTGTTGTGCTATTGATTGAAGTATGGCAACTTGAACCGATTCATATTTATGCGTGGTCCAATGTTGTAGCTGAATGACTGACTGACAATCTACTAAATCTACCAACGTCTTGGGAGGTGGGCAGAGTTTTTCGAGGAATAGCCCAACTGCTCTGTTGTCCTAGCAGCAATAATCAGACTGTCGTTTTCTTCATGGATGGTAATCCATCTAATGAGGCAGAAGTCCTCAAGTTGAAGCATCAAAAATCACCAGGTTTAGATGACTGACTTTCGGCCCTTTTTAAAGATGCTGGCGAACCTTTGGTCAAGGAACTGACTGAGTTGCTTGCAAATGTGTGGCATTTAGTGAGTGTTCCAACATAGCGGAATGAGTCGATAGTTGTTCCTAACCTTAAAAAGGGGTTCACGTCGTTTCTGTAACAACTATCGAGGGATAAGTCTACTCCTAATTGCATCCAAACTGTTGTCTTCCGTCATACTTTGTAGATTGTTCAAATCCGAGAAAGACTGATTCACGAGGAGCAGGCTGCTTTTCGTTCTGATCGGGGGTTTATTGATCATATTTTCACTCTCCATCAAATGTTAGAACACTTTCATACTTATCACAGGCCCACAAACTTAGTGTTTCTTGACTTTAGGGCCTCCTTTGATGGACAGGACTGTTCTCTGGGAGTCTTTTGAAGAACGATGTGCCTGAGAAGTTTATTAATATCGTAAGAGCCCTATATACAAACATCTCAGGCAGAGTGAGGGGATATAACCACCTCTCTCCATTGTTCCATTCAAGCAGTGAGTTTAGGCAGGGTTACCCAATCTCACCATTCCTCTTCAACTTTGCCATCGATGACATTCTGGAAACAGCTCTGGTGATTGTAAGTAATGGTGGCGTGGATCTGTTGCCTGGAGGAAGACTTCTCGACCTTCAGTTTGCGGATGATATTGTCTTGCTGTGCGTGACTTTCGTAGCCAATGGTTGGAGACTCTTGGTGACATGGCTCAGAATCGATCACAATGGCGTCGGTGTATACACTCCCTGTCTTCCCTTAAACTAAGAGATTAAAATCACTTCATATCTTTCTTTCTATTAACTAATTCTTTCTTCCTATACTATATCCTTATTGCAACCTTTGACCTAACCACTGCTATGAATCCGGTGTTCATCTTGCTGTGCTAATGAGGTATGGCAACCTGGACCGATGCACATATGTGCCTGGTCCTACGTTGTACCTGACTGACTGACTGACTGCTGTGCGATGATACCCAAGCCATACAATTCGCACTTAATCAGTTGGTAGTCAGTTTCCGTAGGTATTGCATGTGCTTTGCACCTTCTAAGTGCAAAGCACTTTTATAAAACTGGCAGGACCCTGTATTATTTATTTATTTATTTGAACACATAAATATTGGTACAAGAGAGCGCCAATATATATGCGCCACACAAAACAATGGGAATTCGAAGAGAAGTAGAAAGAAAAAAAGAAAAAAAAAACTAAGGAACGCAAAAGAAAAAGAGAGTAATGACGAAGAGGTACAATCAGAAGAAATCTTTCAGTTAAGTAAGATACAACCACTTTTATGAAGAAAGTAAAAGAAGGTTACAGCAGGATCGCCACTGGCTTCTATTCTGAGCCATATCTGATAACGTCTCTAGCCACTGTGTTGCACCATCTCTCGGACCCCAGCCAGGGAGTCGTGAAGGACCAACACAAGCCAGTCCTTTGCAGCTTTCTTTCATGCCACGACACCATGTCATGCACTGACCACCTCTCCGCTTCTTCCAACCAGTCCCAGAGTCGGCAAATAATGCACGACGTGGAATTCTCTGGGACGACATTCGGAGAACATGTCCAAGCCACCGAAGTCGGTGTTTCAAGATGGTGACACCAATTGCATTATCATCTCTGTGCCCGAACACACGATGCCGAACCTCTGCATTACTGACATGGTGTTGCCACTGAATGTCAGCAATCCTTCGGAGACAGTGATGATCGAACACAGAGAGTCGTCTAACGTCCTCAACTCGGAGAGGCCAGGTTTCACAAGCATAGAGCAAAACTGCTCTCACCGACGCGTTGTAGATCCGGCCTTTTACAGCCAGACTAACATCACGAAGGCGCCAAAGATGGCCCAGATTGGCATAAGCCGCTCTGGCTTTCACTATTCGTGCATTGATCTCATCACTCACACCCCCACCAGCACTTATGTAGCTACCCAGATACACGAACTTCTCAACTACGTCTATCTGCTCACCATCCAGAGTGAGTACAGGACTAGAATCCTGCCAGTCTTGTAGAAGTACTTTGCACTTCGAAGGTGCAAAGCACATACCATACCTACGGACATTGATTGCCAACTGATTAAGTGCGGATTGCATGCCTTGGGCATTATCGCACAGTAAGACAATATCGTCCGCATACTCAAGGTCGAGAAGTCTTTCTCCAGGCAACAGATCCACACCACCATTACTTACATTCATCAGAGCTGTTTCCAGAATGTCATCGATGGCAAAGTTGAAGAGGAATGGTGAGATTGGGCAACCCTGCCTAACCCCACTGCTCGAATGGAACAATGGAGAGAGGTGGTTGTATGCCCTCACTCTGCCTGAGGTGTTTTTATACAGGGCTTTTAGGATGTTAATAAACTTCTCAGGCACACCCTTCTTCAATAGACAATCCCAGAGAACAGTCCTATCCAACGAATCGAAGGCAGCCCTGATGTCAAGAAACACTACGATTGTTGGCCTTTGAAAAGTATGGCGGTGTTCTAACATTTGGCGGAGGGTGAAGATATGATCAATACATCCTCGACCAGAACGAAACCCAGCCTGCTCCTCGCGAGTCAATCTTTCTCGGGTTTTGAACAACCTACGAAGAATGACGGAAGCCAATAGCTTGGACGCAATCGGAAGTAAACTTATCCCCCGATAGTTGTTACAAGAACGACGTGAACCCTTTTTAAAGATAGGGACAACTATCGACTCATTCCATGACGTTGGTACACTCTCTAGATCCCAAACCTTTGTAAACAACGTCGTCAATTCCTTAGTCAAAAAGTCACCACCATCTTTAAAAAGAGCCGGAGGTAAGTCATCTGGGCCAGGTGATTTGTAACGCTTCAAGAGTTGGAGTTCCTTGCGGACTTCCTCCTCATTTGGTGGATCAGTCGTCACCGGCCATGGAGGGCAGGACAGTCTGACCGATGTTACCGGAGCAGCAGGCCAGTTGAACTGCCCTTCGAAAAATTCTGCCCATCGTCCAAGACGTCGATGGATGTTAGTGATTGGTATCCCATCATCCTCGCAGATTGTTTCACTCACACCAGACTTCTTGCTGCCAGTGGCTCGGATGAGTTGGAAGAGCTTCCGGTAGTTACCAGATGCAGCTGCTGCTTCCAGCTCATTAGCACGCATCGACCACCAGGCTTCTCGGTCCTTACGCAAGCTTTGCCCGATTTCCTTACGTAAAAACCTTCGTTTATGGTCAAACTCACGGTTACCCGGAGTAGACCGACGGGCTTCAATGAGTTGTAAGGAACCAGAAGAAACCCAGTGCTTAAAAGCGGGACGTTTCGCAAACCCGCAACTGACTGTTCCCGCCATTTTCATGGCGTCATGCAATTGCAACCAATGCTCATCTATACTTTTCGGTGGAGTGGTAGCTAGCCTAGAGGCTAGCTCGGTTCGATACTTACTTGCAACAGAAGTTGCAACCAGCTTGCTAACATCAATCCGTTGATGGCGTTCACTTCGTTGTCCACTGAAAAGTAAGGCAAGATTGGCGCAGACCAAGGCATGGTCAGAGTCCAGATAGGTACTCCAAAAGGAGCGGCAGTCTTGTACACAACCACGCCAGCGGTAGCTGATCGCGATGTGATCAATCTGAGTCCAGGCTTGAGATGCAGAGGGAGGACGCCAGGTGGCACATCGGCGATGACTGTGCCGAAAGTTAGTGCTAGCCAGAAACAGGTTGTGGTCTGCGCAAAGTTGCAGTAGACGGTCCCCGTTATCTGACCTGCGACCAACGAGTCCCCATCGGCCACCTAAACGACTCTCTTCTGTGCCTAGACGCCCGACCTGAGCATTCAAGTCTCCGGCTAGTACTACAATATCTGTCGAACGCACTTTCTGGAGAAGAACAGATAACTGGTGGTAAAACTCATCCTTGATTGCATCCGGGCTGCAATCTGTCGGGGCATAAGCGGAGATGACGAAAAGACATCGTTTCTCACGCCGATTTCTTCTCACTTTGATGGAACTTTCTAATCTAACAGCACATAACCGACTGTTAATGGGGATCCAATCGACTAGTGCTGCCTCAGCTCTAGCGCTTAGTGCGACACCAACGCCAGCAAAACCAGACGAAGATGCCACAGGGTCCCCGGATAAGCGCACGTAAAACAAGCTTTTCGAAGCGACAGATGGAGATCGAATTTGTAGTACTTCGCCAGAGTCTTGAATACGGGTCTCGGATAGACAACACACGTCGATATTAAGACTTTCCAAAGACATAGCCAGCCCTATCTGTTGTCCGACCTGCATAAATGTGCGAACGTTGAAGGCAGCCAGTTTGAATGGTGCACGTGGTTTCAGAAAATCTGCTTCAGTCCTCGTATTCGGTGGTAACATACAATTTTCAACCGGACAGTGACTCGAGAACGTTTAGATACAGTCGGAATTCCACCAAAGACGAGCCGCTGTATAAGTATAAAAGAAGGTGAATAATGTGGAAAATAATAACAATAATGACAATAATAGTAGTAATAATAATATTAGTATTAATAATGACAATAATTGAAGTGATCATAATTTGAATCAATTGATTGTTTTTCAAAGCGACAAAAGTAGTTTCCATAGACATAAACAGTTCATCATTTGTGTGTGGGCTGTGATACTGCCCGGGTGCCCAAACCGAAGCAGGTGGTTATCTTAGGGGGCCACTCCCCGAGCCTTTGACCTAAAGGTCTAACCCACAAGGCAGTGGAGCATCGTAAGGAGATGCAGTCCCATGGTAGCCGGTGACCAACGATTGGTTCATACGCCATTCGTTCCCGCAGGATACTGGAGCCCATGTGCACCATTGGTTTGGAATCCGGTTAAAGCGCCGGACATTCGCTTCTCGTCCTCTCATTTTCGTAAACAACACCCCCGCCACGAGAAGGCAATGAGTAGGACTTCCCTGGCAGAGGCTATATACGCGTGGCCGTGTGAGAGTATTTCGAGAGGGAGAGCGGACTCTCCCCACTCTCGGCCGTACCAGGGCATTCAGGGGGCAGGTAGAAGCAGTAGAAAAAATCATGTATCTGTATAACTGTGTAAATGCCAGTGATAGCGTGGGTGATGAGATCGATTCACGTTAAATGAAAGCCAGAGCGGATTATGTCAATCTGAGTCATCATTGACGTCTTCATGATGTTAGTCTGAGTGTGGAATGTTGGATCTATAGTGCGTCGGTGAGAGCAGTTCTGCTCTATGCTTGTGAAACCTGGCCCCTCCGAGTTGAGGTTGTTAGACGACTCTCTGTGCTTGATCATCGTTGTCTCCGAATGATTGCTGACATCCAGTGGTAACACCACGTTAGTAATGCAAATGTTCTGCATCGTGTGTCCGGACACAGCGACGATAACCCAATTAATATCACCATATTGAAACACCGACTTCGGTGGCTTGGACATGTCTTACGAATGTTGTCCTAGTGAATTCCACATCGTGCATTCTTTGCCGACTCTGGGACCAGTTGAAAAAAGCGGAGATGGTCAGTGTATCAAATGGTATCGTGGTATGAAAAAAAAGTTGTACAGGACTGGCTTTTGTTGATCCTTCACAATTCCCTGGTTGGGGTCCTAAAAATGGTGCAACACAGTGGCTTGAGACGTTATCAGACACGGCCCAGAATAGAAGCTAGTGGCAATCCTGCTGTAACTTTCTTTTACTTCATAAAAAGTGTACGTCAATTTTTTGACTGAAAGGATTCTTTCTGGTTGTATTTTTGTTAACTGTTTCTCCCATTATTATTATTATTATTATTATTATTATTATTATTATTATTATTATTATTATTATTATTATTATTATTTCACTCTCGTACACTAATTTATGTTCATTGTTGCTCTTCGTTTATTATACCCTCCATTCTGTATAGCTTCACAATCTTATCGTTATTATGTGGAGCATATGTACTTATTACCCCCCTTGTACCAATGTTTAGGTGTCCAAATAAATAAAATTATGGTACACTAATCCCTGTAGACATTATCCTTTATTTTATAGATTCACTCTGCAAACCGATCGTCTGGTCCATTGTGAGTATATAACATTTTCTATGTAACTATCTGAGATGACACAGAAAATGTTATCATGAATGTTAAGACCATCAAACAATAAGTATAGCTCGCTTCCAAGAACAATAATATTTAAAATATTACTTTACCAAATCACAGACTCTAAAAAAACTAAGCCGCTGTTTTAATCAAAAGCTAACTCCACCAATATTTTGGCGTTTTATTTATTTATAGCTCCAGGAAATGCGTCACATAATGGTTACGAAACACTTGATATAAATTAATGGTACCACTTTGCTGCTCAAATGTAGACAGTCCCAGAGAACTCAGACTTGCAACCAAATGACTAGACGCTAGACCATGTAATCTCTGAGATCATCGGTTCATCTAGTTATACATTAAATACCTCATGTATGTGTCAAGTCATTCATCACAGAGTCATATTATGGAGTTATTCTCAAACTAGCAGTATTTTTCACTACACCCTATTTTATCAAATAACATTTTATTTCATTTATTATCTCTTATAGATATAGTCAAGCTGCCAAAATTATTGAATCACGTCGCACAAAATATAATGATTTTGAATTAATTAAAGTGATCGGGCAAGGAGGATTCGGCCGAGTTGAATTAGCCAGACACAAGCGTACACGACGTGTTTATGCCATAAAATTAATGAGTAAACAACACTTATTAGACCATAGTCAATCTGGTTATTGGGAAGAACGTGATGTTATGGTGAAAGCATCAAGCGAATGGTTGGTTGCTTGTCATTATGCGTTTTTAGTAAGTTCACATTATATGCTATAATGTTTTCATGTTTTCAACTTCAAAACTCTAATGTTTTGTTAATGGATACTCTTTAGTGATAACTTTTATGACTAAGGTTTTTGTTTATCATCCAAACCCGAAAATTACGTATATATCTTACTAATGAATGACAGTGAATATAAAGCATAGACTATTCAAGACTTTGTGTTTCTCTTTTCTAGCCATTCAGTTGTTAATACACTACAGCATTCTGTTAATTATTCAGCTAACTAAAATGATCACATTACAAAATTTCGTCAACTGAGTTGTGTTAATTCTAAAGATTAACCAAGAAAATATTAATTACTATTCTGTGACTCAATTAGTCTAAAAGTTCGTTTATTTTCACTTAAACAAAAGATAGACAATTCAAGTTAATACTAATATTTAGTCCTCAAATGCCCTGGTACGGTCGAGGATGGGGAGAGTCATCCCTCCCTCTTCAAATGCTCTCACATGGTCACGCGTATACAGCCACTGCCAGGGAAGCCCTACTCTCTGCTTTCTCGTGGCGGGGGTGTTGGTTATGAAATTGAAATGACGAAAAGCTAATGTCCGGCACTTTAAACGGGTTAGTAGATATGTAGTGTTTATTTGTGAATCCACGATTATCTTAATTATACAAGATTATTTACTTACTCGGTACAGATTTCTTATATCGACTAAATCCACCAAACAATCTTTATTTCATGTTAGCCCATTCAATGATTCAAGCATATGTAGAACGTACCAAACAGGTTGGTATTAGGCGAATACCCAAAGTCATATTTTTCCAGTGACCCTTTTTTTCACAACCGTACATTGCAACGGAGTTCAGTGTTTGCAGTGTACTATCATTGCCTTATGGTCTAATGTCTTAAGTGCAATAAACTTTTGGAAACAGCCTAACACAGTTACCAAGAGCAGGGATATGTATTTAGCTTTGAGTTACATTGGTTGTGTGTTTGGGGCATTAATATTGTTTATCTACCAAAACTAAGGCAGGTAGGACAAAGTTCAAACTAGTAATCTACTTATTGGAAGCCAATTATTCTAATCACTAAGCTATCCACTTGATGTAAATTTCAAAACTGAAATTTCCTCTAAACTTCAAGTCTGTCTGCTAATTTATCTGAATAGATGTATCCATTCGATACAATAATAGCATGTTCTAAGCTAGATACCACTAGGTAATTAATCCTGTACCATATTCTTTTCTTCCCAGTTTATTTAATCTAAAACTGTTTGTTATACTTGCTACCACAAACTTGTACTGGCTCACATTTATGTAGAACTCTATTCATTTTATTAATGAGCTCTCCAATGACCAGATTTGAGATATATATCTCGGAGCCTAAGTAAAAAAGGTGGATCTTTGGGTCATATATATTGATTGTGGTAGTTACGCACCTTGTGATATGCATTACGAAGTGACCGGAGTTAAAAACATATACAAGATTGTCATTCTGCTTTAGAGGTAAAATGGTTTTGTTCTCTTGACTGCTAAATTTAAAGGTTTTGTATCTAATCCTTTTTTTTGCGTTATATAGTTTTCATTGCCGAGTTGTTTCAGGCTAGAAAACGAACATCTTTTACTGCTACTTGGTTTTCAATGGTTATCCAGTTATTAGTTTAGGGGATTGGTAAACATTGTCCAATTTAATAGTTGACATCATGGACCGATTATTTTTAAGCAACCTTTGGAAGTTGAGAAGCACTGGGATGCTGTGTCATCTCAACATGTGACTCCTTAGCGCTAGGCACCCACAGCCTCATCAGGTTTATGACCCAAAACATTCAGGCTTCTTGGCTAGCACTTAACTTCTCGATCACTAAGTTGGTACTCACTACACCATATATTTTGACTTGAATCAATTCTAGACATTGGGTAACTATGACTTCAATTCTTTCACAATGTTTATTGTTTTATTCCCAACTTGGTTAGTCATCAAAGAGTTGATTTTCTACCGGAAATTTAGGAAATCTATTATAAAATCATTTACTGGTGAACATAAGGTTATTGTTATTACTATTATGAATATTATTAAAATAGAATTTTCCGAAGAGATAGCCCTCGAACTCCTCTCCGTTCAGTGCTGTTACGGGTGTGAGGCCTGATGTCACTTTCCGGCTGCCCACATCATGGAAGGATATTTCTTGAGGAACTTGAAAATAAAGTTGGGTTAGTGTTGGTCTTAACGACCTAGGAGCATGACCGAAGAGTCCAAGGGACACCTGCTTGAGGCCGGTCACTCACAGGCTTTTTGTGGGGAGTTTTTAACGTGTTAGCTTCGTTCTTCAAAGGGGTCTTACCGCCCTAGATGGAAATCCGTGAGGTAAGATGAGGTGTGACATTCCTAGTGTCAACCTTTTCTAACCCCATCCTTCCTTATGAGAAGGCAGCATCGCTGCAGATGTTGGTTGTCCAAAGGAAACACCTTACTGCTCTAACACCTCTCTACAGTCAACAGTACGACTTCGCCCTCAGACCTTGAGTTGCTGCCTTTAGTTTTACCATTCTCCAATCGACCTGCATGGCATAGTACAACCTACAGGAACATATGTTCCAGCCAATATAACTCGGTTGGGTCATCACGATAGGCAAACCCGACCACCACGTCAAGGTAGCAGCTACGGTCGAGCTCTGTTTAGTAAGGGGTCTGCATAAAAGTAATAGTAGGATTTAGCCGACATATTGTAATAGATGGGAAAGTAATTGGAAACAGTCGTTTCATCTCTCCTCCTGAAGGTCTTATTAAAATGAAACCAGTATTTTATTTTATGATACAACGTAGTGGTGGTGGTAGTAGTAGTAGTAGTAGTAGTATTAGCAACATTTCATCCCTATTCTTTCTGTGAGCGTGTAGTTACATGTTTACATTTATAAATGTGATATATCTACACTTGATTTCTCAAATCAATAATAAAAAGATTGTAGTCTATGTTAACAAAGTATTATTGTTTAGTAGTCTACATGTATAGGTATGGACGTTTCAACACATTGTCTTAATGACGTATCTTATATACATTATGTACTATTTCAATATGTATCATGAAACTTATAATATATGTACATAGTTTATTGTTAGTACATTATTCTCTTAAATTTATGAATCAATTCATACATAAAATTGGCATTAACAAAACCACAAGACCAATACTCAATATATATAACTTTAGGTTTATTCCACTTAATTTAAATTACAAACAGTCATAATATAAGCAATTCTCATTTGAATTATCAAACTAATAAGGGGTTCTTTCACTGCGTTAATTCTTGTATAGCTCAATGGATATATATATATCCAAATTAAATCAGAAAGTTTGACTTTCCATTTCTTATCAGGTCATATTGTTGTCTCCCAACTCTGTCTGAAGTTCAAAAGGCTATAGTTAATCTTTATTTATTTTTATTTATTTATTTATTTGAACACATAAATATTGGTACAAGAGAGCGCCAATATGTATGCGTCACACAAAACAATGGGAATTCGAAGAGAAGTAGAAAGAGAAAAAAAACTAAGGAACGCAAAAGAAAAAGAGAACAATGACGGAGAGATTGGAGTAAGGTAGTGTGGTAGTAACGACGGAACGGAAAGGTACAATCAGAAGAAATCTTTCAGGTAAAGGAGACACAACCACTTTTTATGAAGAAAGTAAAAGAAGGTTACAGCAGGATCGCCACTGGCTTCTATTCTGAGCCATATCTGATAACGTCTCTAGCCACTGTGTAGCACCATCTCTCGGACCCCAACCAGGGAGTCGTGAAGGACCAACACAAGCCAGTCCTTTGCAGCTTTCTTTCATGCCACGACACCATGTCATGCACTGACCACCTCTCCGCTTCTTCCAACCAGTCCCAGAGTCGGCAAATAATGCACGACGTGGAATTCTCTGGGACGACATTCGGAGAACATGTCCAAGCCACCGAAGTCGGTGTTTCAAGATGGTGACACCAATTGAGTTATCATCTCTGTGCCCGAACACACGATGCCGAACTTCTGCATTACTGACATGGTGTTGCCACTGAATGTCAGCAATCCTTCGGAGACAGCGATGACCGAACACAGAGAGTTATCTAACATCCTCGACTCGGAGAGACCTGGTTTCACAAGCATAGAGCAAAACTGCTCTCACCGACGCGTTGTAGATCCGACCTTTTACAGCCAGACTAACATCACGAAGGCGCCAAAGATGGCCCAGATTGGCATAAGCCACTCTGGCTTTCACTATTCGTGCATTGATCTCATCACTCACACCCCCACCAGCACTTATGCAGCTACCCAGATACACGAACTTCTCAACTACGTCTATCTGCTCACCGTCCAGGGTGAGTACAGGATTAGGATCCTGCCAGTCTTGTAGAAGTACTTTGCACTTCGAAGGTGCAAAGCACATACCATACCTACGGACACTGATTGCCAACTGATTAAGTGCGGATTGCATGCCTTGGGCATTATCGCACAGTAAGACAATATCGTCCGCATACTCAAGATCGAGAAGTCTTTCTCCAGGCAACAGATCCACACCACCATTACTTACATTCATCAGAGCTGTTTCCAGAATGTCATCGATGGCAAAGTTGAAGAGGAATGGTGAGATTGGGCAACCCTGCCTAACCCCACTGCTCGAATGGAACAATGGAGAGAGGTGGTTGTATGCCCTCACTCTGCCTGAGGTGTTTTTATACAGGGCTTTTAGGATGTTAATAAACTTCTCAGGCACACCCTTCTTCAATAGACAATCCCAGAGAACAGTCCTATCCAACGAATCGAAGGCAGCCCTGATGTCAAGAAACACTACGATTGTTGGCCTTTGAAAAGTATGGCGGTGTTCTAACATTTGGCGGAGGGTGAAGATATGATCAATACAATTGATGAACTCTTTATGCCTATAGTTAATCTTGAAACGAGGGAGAGCAGCTGATTCAGATCTATTGGCTCCAGAGGTCTCTAAGGATGATGGTCCAATTTTAGCGATTAGGTTGACTAATATTTTAGCTAAAATTTGAGAGTTGGACGTAATCCCACCTGACTGGTTGCATTCGATCTGCACTAATAAGGACTAGACAAGCATGAGATTGATCACCACCCAGTGATCAATCAATTGCAATCACTTATTGTTCCGATATATAAGAAGGGGTCGAAATCATCCTGTGATAACCATAGAGGGATTATTTTGACTAATATAGCATCTAAAATACAATTCTCAATAATTGTCGGGCGCCTAACTAAGACTCGTGAACTGCAAACACGAGAGAATCACGCTGGCTTCAGACCTGATCGTGGCTACATCGACCACATATTCACCATTCGTCAGGTTCTAGAACACAGGAATGCTTATCGGCGTCCGACATTAGTTATCTTTCTTGACTTAATTTGTGGCATTTAACTCCGTAGACCGCGAGATTCTGTGGCAGTGTCTGTCATTGAAAGACATACCTCCGAAGTACATAAACGTTATAAAGGCTCTTTACTCAAACACTACTAGTCCAGTCAGCTTTTGGCGAACTGTCATCTGCTTTTACAACCTCAAGTGGTGTCCGACAAGGCTGTCCACTTTCTCCATTTTTGTTTAACTTCATTATGGACCTACTGATGGAAATAGCTTTCTCGTCGACTGAATTCTCGAGTATTGATCTCCTTCCAGGAGGTCCACTTATCGACTTAGAATATGCAGATGACATAGTTCTGTTTGGTGAAGACGCTGACAAAATGCAGAGTCTTTTGGTAGCACTAAGCAACAATGTCAGAATGTTTGGAATGCGCTTCTCTCCCTCTAAATGCAAGTTGTTGCTTCAGGACTGGTCTGCGTCAACACCTGAACTAAGGATAGGGAGTGAAGTAGTCGAACGCGTTGGCAACTTCACTTATCTTGGAAGTCTGATTAGCCCTAATGGGTTGCTGTCTGACGAAATCTCAACACGGATTCGAAAAGCTCGTTTGGCTTTTGCCAACTTACGTCACCTTTGGCGAAGGCGAGATATCCGTCTATCAATAAAAGGACGAGTATACTGCGCGGCAGTCCGTTCTGTTTTAATTTACGGCAGCGAAACATGGCCATTAAGAGTAGAAGACACTCGAAAGCTACTAGTATTTGACCACAGATTCCTTAGAAATATTGCTGGCGTCTGGTGGGATCATCGGGTAAGTAATAGTGAGGCTAGACGCAAGGTATTAGGGAATGATGGTAAAAAAGTTGATGAGGTTGTAAATCTTGATCGACTGAGATGGTTTGGCCACGTGTTGCGTATGCCTGAACACCGATTACCACGACGCGCAATGCTGACTAGTGTCGCAGATAGTTAGAAATAATTTAGGGGACGCCAAACCAAAACGTGGCATCAATGCTTGAAGTCACTAACTTCTAGTCTGAGCCATGTTGGTAGATGCAGACTACTTGGTTGGGATCGGTGTGACTATCGTAACGAATGGTTGGAGACTGTGTGTGACATGGTTGAGAATCGATCAGAATGGTGTAGTTGTATACACTCTTTGTCTTCCCTTAAACAATGAGATTAAAATCTCTTGATATCTTTATTTCTATGAACTATTTCTTTCTTTCTGTACTATGCAATCTTCCTTTTATATGTTACTATCATTGAAGTGACTACTTGTATGAATCCGGTGTTCATGTTTTTGTGCTATTGATTGAAGTATGGCAACTTGAACCGATTCATATACATGCGTGGTCTTATGTTGTAGCTGACTGACTGACATATTCTTGTCACCGTTTATTTACCCTTAACTGATGTGATACCCTTGGATAACACAGTGGATAAATGAGATTTATTCATATTTGAAGTTTTCTCATGTAAACATTAATAAGTTATCATATACATGTAGACAAATCATAATTCACCACAAAGCAGTGACCTAATAATTAAAGAACTTGACTTTTAACCATTGAGTCTTAGTTTCTCAAAACCCATTGCACATAAGTCATTGCACTCATTGCTCTGTATCACTTTATGGATATGAAACATGGAGTAAGGCTGGGGGTTTGCTAACGTAATACGTGGGATTAGTTCATTAAGTCATCTATTTTGTGGGTTGGTGCAGAATACTTGGTTGAAGTCCGTGTTTTTATCGTAACCAGTGGTTAGAGACTTCAGGAGACATAACTTAGAATCAGCCTCAGTGGCGCAGATGCAAATACTATTATCCTTTAGATATTTAGTTCCAGTATTCCTTCATACATAACTAATATTCTGTCTTTTTGAGCTGTACTGTCAATAGTTAGTCTTTCCCATTATAAAAGCTACTGCATTATTTCAACTTCTCTGGTGTTCATCTTACTATTTCCATCTCGTTGTGCTAAACCTGTATGGAAGCCTGTGTCGATGCACAGTTGTGGCAGGGCTGTATGTTAATTATAACTGACCGACTAATTGATTGAGGTACCACTGACCGTCACGCACAAAATTCTGATCAAAGGCGAGTTGAAAAACCATTTTTGATAAATGCGTAACATTAAGAAATTTAAATCGCTAGTTTTGTATCAACTTATTTCCAAGAATGGAATTGAAGTTGAACATGGATGCATCTGCTCCAACTGCAATAAATTCTCATATAATATTATACTCACTTTTCAAGTATCACGTGCAGTAGCTTAAGAACTTCAAACTGGGAAGTCTGTTGTAAACTGTTTATCAAGTACAGGCTTATGGACTCAGATCCAAGTCACACTGTAATAACTGGTGACAATGTCTGCGGCTGTTCAAATCAACGGAGGCAGATTGTGTGTTAACTACGCGTTTTCCTGGTTCAGAACTAAATGATTTAAACGCTACCCTAACCCCCACACTTCCTAAATTTATGATTTATTTATTTGAACACATAAATATTGGTACAAAGAGGCACCGAATACATATGCGCCACACAAGTCACTTGATTTGTGTGTGGCCTGTGATGCTGCACGGGTGCCCAAAAAGAAGCAGGTGGTTTTCTTAGGGGTACACATGCGAAGCCTTCGATCTAAAGGTTTAACCCACAAAACAGTGGAACAACGTCAGGAGGTGCGGTCCCATGGTAGCCAGTGACCAACAATAGGTTCATACGCCATTTGTTCCTTCAGGATTCTGGAGCCCATGTACACCATTAGTTTGGAATCAGGATTTTCCAACTTCTCTAGGTGGATCCTCCATATCCACCAACCCGGTTAAAGCATCGGACATTCGTTTTTTGTCCTCTCAATTTCTTAAAGAACAGTAATGCCACGAGAAGGTAATTAGTGGAACTTCCCTGTCAGTGGTTGTATACACGTGGTCATGCAAGAGCATTTCGAGAGGGAGAGATGACTATCCCCACCATCGGTTGTACCAGTGCATTTGAGTGCACACTTCCTATAGCCATCAAATACTTAGGTCCGGTCAGAGATGAGAAATATCCTCTCTCCTTTTCTAAATGTTCGTGTGGCTATAAGTTTATAGACTCTATCATGAAGGTTTTACTCAGTGTCCATACGCTGTGAGGATGCTTTTTACGAAATGAGACGATGAAAAACTAATGCTTAGCGCCCAAATCGGGTTGGTGGGTACGAGGAGTCCATTTAAGAGAAGTTTGCAATATATTAATCATGATGTTAACTTTCTGAAGTGTTCCATTTATCTTCAGCAATCAGTTGATAAGGTTAATGATAATGATTTTGTGTTATGTCAGTCAGCTACCTTTGTCACTGATTTTTTTCTGTTGATTTTGTAATCTGGTCCGTTCACTTTTCGAAAATGTCCTAAACATGCTTTTTGTAAAAGATCTTTTCGTGAGACTATAATTTATGGACGGTTTTTGAGCAACGCTAAAGTCGCCTTGAGAATGTCCACCTACTAACTAGGGCTAAATGAGGATTTTAAACCTTTGCGGAGGATAAGAATTGTAATTTACAGTTGATGGTTAGGGATAGGAATTAGATTTACAATTTTTCATCACGAACTGACATCGACTAAAATACCAAGACCCTATTTAGCGAAATAAGGAATTAAAGAGGGACGTTGGTTATGAATACAATTGGTCTTGAGTGCTGTTAGAGGTATGAGGGTGGTTGTCACTTCCTGGCTGCCCACACCGTGGAAGCACCTGAAAACGAAATTGGATTAGAGGTGGTCTTAGTGACCTGAGAGCGTGACCTCAGTGCCCAAGGGACAACTGCTTGAGGTCGGTCACACATGACTTTTTGTGAGTAATTTTCGTGTTGGCTCCGTACTTGTTGAGACCCTACCGCCGGAGACGGATTCTGTGGGATAAGGCGAGGTGTGTATTTTTAGGGTCGACATTTTCTAACCCCACCCCTCCTTGTGGGAAGACAGCATCGCTGTCATGTTGGTTGTCTGAAGGAACCACCTTACTGCTGTCACACCTCTGTACAGTCAGCAGTATGACTTCGCCTTCGGAACTTGGGTTTGCTGCTTTTAGTGTCACCACTCTTCAATCGACCTGTGTGACATGGTAGGACCTTGAGGAACGATTGTTCCAGCCAGTATAGCTCGATCGGTTCATTACGACAGACAAGCCCGACCACTATGTTAAGGTAGCAGCAACAGTGTGCTAATGAGGTATGGCAACTTGGACTGATGCATAAATGTACTTGGTCTTACGCTGTAGCTGACAGATTTAGCCAAATGGATAAAGAATTTCTTACCAAAATCCAATACCTATTATCTTAAATCTGATTGTTTCATCCATAACTTATAGTTTCACCGATCTTTTTAATTTGGTTAACTATACTATAATAAGCGTAAAAATAGTATAACTATATTTAGTTGTTTATTGTTTATCTCGTTGATTTCCTCTTATCATTATGGTTTGAATTATGGTAACTTCAACGAATATATATGTCAACTTTCTTTTTTCAAAAATTATGTCAAGGTCACAGATTTTTTTTAATGCCTTATTCATTATAATTATAAGTGAAATGATCATCTAATAGAAGATAGTTAAATGTATTCTTTAATATTGCTTTCTCATTATATATCTCTCTTTATATATATACAGCTCTTATAGTTAATTGTTACAATTTTCCCTAGGCGATTGAACTTAAAACAATAGTAGATATTCATGTAAAGAATCAAGCATAAAAGTGGTTATATTTTACAAAATAAAGAAAATCGAAGAAAGCAGGATTTCAATGACTTGATCTTTATCGGCTGAGATGATTGGGCCACGTGTTACGTATGCCTGAACACCGATTACCACGAAGCGCAATGCTGACTAGTGTTGGAGATAGTTAGAAATAATTTAGGGGCGGCCAAACCAAAACGTGGCATCAATGCTTGAAGTCACTAACTTGTGGTGTGAGCCATGTTGGTAGGTGCAGACTACTTGGTTGGGGTCCGCATGACTATCGTAATGAATAGTTGTAGACTGTGTGTGACATGGTTGAGAATCGATCAGAATGGTGTAGATGTATACACTCTTTGTCTTCCCTTAAACTATGAGATTAAAATCACTTGATATCTTTATTTCTATGAACTAATTCTTTCTTTCTGTACTATGCAATCTTTACTTTTTATGTTACTATCATTGAAGTGACTACTTGTATGAATCCGGTGTTCATGTTTTTGTGCTATTGATTGAAGTATGGCAACTTGGACCGATTCATATATGTGCCTGGTCCTGTGTTGTAGCTGACTAACTGTTTATTTAGTTTTGCTACATTATTCTGCAGCAATTTTGATGACTCTCCCAGTCTCCAACGTTATACGAGCATTCCATGTAGCTAAATGAATTGTTACTCTGGTTGTCAGGAGAGAAGCATCAGCCTCGTGACTTCCGAAGGAACTCAGCTTTCACCATAAGGCATCATAACTCTTCTAAATAAGAACTTTCTTACCCATAGGGCTACGCTATAGTATGTAATAATTTCGTATTAGATGAATTTTCCAATTTCCCTTATATCAAAATAAACAATGATTGCATTTATAGGATTTTGATAGCTATTTAGGTATATCATCTTAATTGTGATTCATCCATTTACTTCGGTAAACTTAAGGATCTATACATAGATTTCAGTAATTTGATCGTTGATCTTAGACACTATTATTATTGTTATCATCATTTTTGTCTAAATGTTTGAATATTTTCTAAAAAATCTAACTTTGCCCAACAACCTATGTCAAGCGGACAGTGATTTATTATATTCAATACAAATGATTCAGTATTTCAGATGATGAATGTTCATAGCCCCGTCATTCCATTCTTGCTTTTGCATTTGATCTTAACATTATCCATATCACTGATTCATTGTTGTACCCTAGTGGGATTGGCTTTAAATTCCTCATTTCTTATCTCACTAAAGTAATATGTATTCAGTGCTATCAGAATAAGTGTAAGGTATATTCAAAGGGATACACTGATCATACTATCAAGGGTAATAGATACTGTAAATGTGTTTCATTGTGTGAATGAAATGTGTTTGAAATCCACCGCACACATACACACACACACTCTCTCTCTTTGAAGTAGTTGTCCAAACTAATAACTGATAACATGTTTATTGGTTGGGATATTTTAGTATAAGGATAAAAGAATTAATTTACCATCATATTCTTGTTAAAATGACCTTATTTCAGTTGTATGTCTCATTAATCAGTGATACTACTATGCATTAGTCATAGTTAGCGCATGTTCATCCTCTAGTGATTATGTCATTATTTTTTAAATAGAATTGATGGAATATAGCTAGCAGTAGAATTCAAGATGGGCGTTTCGTCTTATTTGTGACTCGACAACTAAGTGTACTTGCATTTCAGAATTAATATTCGTTCTGGAATTCAAACCCCAGTATCTTTTACTTCAAACACTTAACACGTTATCCACATACCTATTGAATTCAGAAATCCGCTCACTCGTGTTACAGATATTAATTTCAATTCAATGTGTTTTTTTCCTTGGATTATTCTGTTGTGTACGAAACTCTCGTTTTAGATCCCATTACTAACCAGCCATTATTATTATATGGATGTTTTAAAACGAACTTGAATTAAGTTATCTTTTCTTTGTGTAGATCGCTATTATCCTCTTACACTAACAAAGACTAATTATTTAAATAAGGTAAAATGAAGATGAGAACAAACTAATGCCCTGATACGGCCGAGAATGAAAAGAGTCAGCTCTTCCTCTCGAAATGATCTCACATGGCCACATGCATACAACCACTACCAGGGAAGTCCTACTCACTAAATTCTCATGGTATCGCTGTTGTTTACGAAATTGATGGGTTGGTGGATATGGAAGATTCACCTAGGGGAGCTGGAAAACCCTGGCGTATTAACCAGTCGTTGGTCACCGGCTCCATTACTTTGTGAATCAGACCTTTAGGTAGAATGTTCCTATTTTAGCCCCCTAAGAAACCACCTACTTCGGTTTGGGCACCTGGGCAGTAGCACAACCCACACACAAATCAAGTGACTTGTGTGGCGCATATGTATTCGGTGCCCCTTTGTACCAATATTTATGTGTTCAAATAAATAAATTCATAAGCATAATAAAAACTACATAGTAACGTGGATGTATATTTTTAACACATGTGATAGGTTGAATCTTTAAAAAAAACATTAAAACTGTAATCATTGGAAATTACTTAATTCTAAGTGTGTGAATAATCAAATACGAGAAAAGTCACAAAAACCAACTGAAGGGATGAAGAAAAATTATTAAGACCACCTACCATGACTTCCCTGACTAAAGTTCAGACATCAATCCATTCCTTATTTGTTATGATTCATTGTTTAGTATCAGAAGGGGTTTTGTGGATATTATAATAATTTTAATAGTTGAGATCGTGAGTCAATTGAAGCTAGACCACCATAGAAAACCTGTAAGCACTGAATAGCCGTTTTTTCCTGTTGTGAGACGACTCCTCAGCAGTGCGCATCCACGATCTCGCTTCGATGCAGGATCGTTTTATCACTGACTTATAGATTGTGTCGGTTGGTGGTTTTTACTTTTTTTTTCATCAGAAGAAGGCGTAAGAAAAATTCAATTAAAAAGAGTAGTTTTGCTTGTAAGTATGTTTGAAGTCACACAAATGGAATTTCCATTATACTTGCATCGTAAACTTTTAACAAACACGATCTACTGAGCGTTTTACCTAAAGGTATAATCCCCATAACTGTAAGGCAGCATTCTGTTTGGGATGCTAGATCCCCAGAAATCGCTTGGTTAACTTCTTGTTTTTGTAATTTTATTTTGAAAATGTGAATTTCTCATTTTCATGCGAAAAGTGCCCACTTTTACCTTCAGTTTATATTTCCCACTTGCAAAGACCTTAAATTTCATTAGTTTGCTTCCTCTTTTAGCACGCTATTTTATGACGTTTTCTCAAGGACATTTTTGTACTGTGTTGTGTGCTTATGGAATATACATTCCCCTCGGCTGAATCTGGTCTTCTCACTCTAGTTAACAGTGGAATAGTTTAGTCTATCATGTTGTTCTGTTACTGACCTTTGTTCCGTTTGCCAGTTTAGGTAATATTGTCATCTATTTGAATGTAGCACATCTACAGATTTATTCCATTATATTTACCAACTAAATAAGCTTTCTATAGCGTTTTATCCTCCCAGAATTCTGGATACCTTATGAATCATTTATTTTAGAGCCAAGGTATTCCGACTCGGTATTCATCAATCCGGTTTAAGCGCTGAATATTCAATTTAGACGTTACATTTTTGAGTCAGTTATCTGATCCTGTGATAAATCTCTGTTCAGTACTGACTATGTACTAGAACATGTGAAAATCTTGTAGGTTAAAACGTTCCTACAAAATCATTATCAATATTTTTCTGTCCACTGTCTACTCTGAGCTATATTGATAAAATCTGTATACATTTTCTCTAAATAGATCTTTTACATCTGGTAGTTAGGCGAATAACAATAACAACTTTCTATACTGATAAATTATCAGACTCTTAAAAGTGACTAACTTTGAGAAGTAATTCCCTGAGTTCTGGCAAGAAATCTTGACCAGTGGAGTCTTAGATAAGGCAAATATCATCGGTGATAACAGACAATGGTCACTCAATATTACGAGTTGACTAGAGTTAGAAATATAAACTGTTGGATCTCGTCTAGACGATCTGGAGGTTAAACTCTCATTTTGAGACCGGCAGGGCCCTAGGTTCTATCCCTTATAGTGTCGTGAATGTATATTTTTGTGAAATCTCATACTTCGATGAAATAATGAACAAGCACTATTTGATTTTCACCAGTTTCCTAAATATAGTATCAATCTGTGATATAAAATCACCAAATAAACGTCAACATAATTGGTCATATAGGCGAGACTATAATTTATGGACAAACCAATCACGTATAAGATAACATGTCTCGAAATTTGGCGCGAAATTCACTCATCCATTTGTCTAACTAGAGTTTTGGCGTTATAGCTAATGTCAGTTTATGATGAAAACCTTAAATCTTAATTCTAACCTTAATTATCAACTGTAAGTCATAATTGTCGGGTGAAGATAGTTATCTACCTCAGTACAATGGAAGATGGTCGCTCAATTTCGCGGATTGCTTGAGATTAGACATTAACACCATTGAATGCCGACTCAATTGTTCAGAGGTTAAGCATTCACGCGCCAGACTGAAGGCCCTGGGTCGAAATCCCGCGAGCGGAATCGTGGATGCACACTGCTGAAGAGTTTCACAATAAGACAAAATGGCCGTCTAGTGCTTCTAGGTTTTCAATGGTGGTCTAACATCAATCTTTTCATGATCTCAACCCTATACTGATAATTCTAATTCCTTACATAGGTTTATAACCCTCATTTGGTATTGGTTATTAGGTGAACACACTGTCAAGGTTAGTCTAGGGTCACTTAAAGATCATCCATATATTATAGTCTCATCGCTTTATCCAATATTTACATTTATCCTACTACTTAAAATGAATCTTTAGAAAAGCGACCAACATTCAAAGTTAAAGATCATCATACATTAGTTTTGATTTTTATTTTTGTCATTAAAACACAATCCAATTTATTTCATTTTATATAAGTTAGTTATAGTTACATGGTTAATTTGAATGTCAAGGTTGCACATGGCGTTTCTCTGTGTGTGTGCGCACGTCTACATGTAGATATTTGTATCTCCAGAACTATTTAGTAGTTAACTCTTAATATCGATCAATAAATGGTGCGATAGTAACAGCGGAAGGTTACACAGAATAACACCACCACCACCACCACTACCAACAACAACAAAAAAAACAATAATCATAGTCATAATAGTGAAAATATTCAAGTGGACATACATTGAAAGTGAGAAAAAAAGAAGTGAATATTTTGAAGAAAACATTATTTACTTTTTTTTCTATTCTCTTAGTAACTATCTCTTTGAAATTGTCGTCTTCTGCTTTCATATACAAAATTTTTTATTTGCATTTTCTCGTTTACATCATAAAGTATGGACTATAGTTGTTATTATTATTATTATTAGAGATTAGAAATTAAAGGATGTATTGAACAACTGTTTTCATTCTCTATATAACTCTTGATACCGTCACTTTTATAAGAATTAGAAAAAGGAGGAGAAAGAAGAGAAAATTGTTAATCAGTTGTTTTAAATAACATTCCAATTGTGATGTACTTCATTATTTGTCAAATGATTAATTGTTTTACATACTTTTACATTTATGATCTTTACTATAGTTGTTAAATAAACATTCTTGTGGTGTGTGTGTGTGTGTGTGTGTTAGATATAATTTCTAAAAATGTTTTACAGTTTATCTTCAGTATTAGTACTATTTTAAAATGGTTAAATTGTATTTGGTACTAGGTTGTTATTTATATAAACATTTGTATGAGGAAAGGGGGGTCACTCCTCCAACCTTTCACTTAAATGTCTGATCCATGAAGTAGTGGAGCAACGTCATAAGATGCAGTCACATGGTAACCGCTGACGAACATTTAGTTCGTATACCATTTGTTTCTTCATGATACTGGAGACCATATGCACCATTAGTTTTGAATAAGGGTATTCCAAGTCTTCTAGGTGGACCCTCCGTGTCCAGCAATCCGGTGAAAGCTCCTAACGGATATTCACTTTTCGTGCTCTCAATTTCGTAAACAACAGTAATGTCACGAGAATGCAGTGAAGTAGAATTTCCTTAGTAGTGTCTGTATACGCGTGGCCATATGAGAAAGTTTCGAGAAGGAGAGGTGACTCTCTCCACTCTCGACTGTACCAGGGCATTTGGGGGCACTAAAATTTGAAGTGACTGTTTAAGTGTATTTTTTGATCGTCGGTTGTATGGATCGAGCTTCCAGTATTGAGATTCAAATATTGTATCACTACCAATATATTATCTGCTAACCTTGTTGAACACGTGTGAAGTTATGTACATGTAAAAGGGTTTAAGTTTTACTGTTGTGTTAATATTAATGTGACAGCATTTTGATCAGTCTGAGCCATGTTAGGAGATGTAGTCTACTTGGTTGGGGTCCGCGTGACTATCGTAACCAATGGTTGGAGACTGTGCGTGACATGGTTCAGAATCGATCAGAATGGTGTAGGTGTATACACTTTCTGTCTTCCATTAAACTAAGAGATTTAAATCGCTTCTTTCTTCCTATACTACATCCTTATATGCAATCTTTCTTTTATATATTACCACCTCTGAATTAAGTACTTTTATGAGTCGAGTGTCCATCTTGTTGTGTTAATGAGGTGTGGCAACTTAGACCGATGCATATATTTGCCTGGTCCTACGTTGTAGCTAACTGACTGACTATGAAGATTTATGTATCCTAACCGGTTTTCATTGTGAATATCAATATTAGGATGTTGATACTTCTAGTTGGAACCAGTGATTGGAGACTCTAGGTGACATGGCTCAGAATTGATCACAATAGCGTAGGTATATACATTCTCTGTCTTCCCTTAAACTATGAGATTGAAATCGCTTTATATCTTTATTTCTACGAACCAATTCTTTCTTCCTGTACTATATCCTTATACACAATATTTCATTATTACTTCTATGAATTTGTAGTTCATCTTGTTGTGCTAATGAGATATGGTAACTTGGACCGATGCATATATGTGCCTGGTCCTACATTTTAGCTGACTGACTCTAGCTGAAACAAAACACATATCCTAAATTCAATTGCTAACCTCAATACAATTTCACTAAAACTTATGCTTAAAGACAACGTCGGGATAATTCGGTCACGATGCTTGTTATACCGATAGAAGCTCATCAAAATACAATGATAATCATAATAATGAATGTCCATTTCATGTGTTGTAATTAACTTCATCCTTCTCATAGTTTTATTGAAAGAAATCTGTTTTTTTTTGTTTTTTGTTGTTGACAGGATAAAGACAATGTTTACTTATGTATGGAATATATGCCTGGTGGAGATTTATATTATTGGTTAGAGAAATATGATACATTTGATGAAACTATTGCACGATTTTATCTTGCAGAAACTGTACTTGCTCTTGAAGCATTACATGAATTAGGTTTTATTCATCGTGATTTAAAACCAGATAATATGTTATTAGATGCTGGTGGACATTTAAAATTAGCCGATTTTGGTTCTTGTGTACGTGTTGGTGAAGATGGTTATTATTATTGTACATCACCTATTGGTACACCAGATTATATTAGTCCAGAAATGTTAAGTTGTCAAGCAAAAGCTGGTAAAATTGGACCTGCTTGTGATTGGTGGGCTTTAGGTGTTATTGCATATGAAATGTTTTTTGGTGAACCAGCATTTTATGGACAATCATTAGTTGAAACATATAGTCGTATATTAGGTCATGAAAAATCATTACGTATACCAACTGATGCTGATCCAATTTCATCAGATACTGAATTATTTATTAAAGATTTATTAAAATCATCTACAACTCGTTTAGGTTCATTTGATTTATTAACAGATATTGAAATTAAATTAGCAAAAAATAATCGTGCTGTTGCTGCTGCTCAACAAATTAAATCACATCCTTTCTTTAAATCAATACATTGGGAACAATTAAGATCAGAGAATGCACCAATTCAACCAGTTGTTAATTCAGAAACAGATACATCAAATATTAATTTTGATGAAAGAGATTTAAGTTCAGATAGTAGTAGCGGTGGTGGTGGTATGAAATTACCTCATAGTGGTGGAGCATTTGCACCAGCACGTCCACAACCTCCAGCTTATTTTACTGGTAGTAATTTATCATTTGCTGGTTTTACATTTAATCGTTATCATCGTTATTTAGAAATGTTCTCACGTAATCTAAATAATCATAATACAACAGATCTAAAAAGTAATAATCATCAACAAACTTTATTAAATGAAACATTAGAACGTCAAAAATTCACTGAACAAACATTAAATGAATTAAAACAATCTTATCAACATTTAGAATGTCAATCTATTAAAGATCAAATTAGTTTAAAAGATTTAAATAGACGTTATATTGAATCACAAAATGAAATAGATCAATTAAAGAATATTAAAGTTGATTTAGATCATCAATTAAATGATCTTTATACACAATTAAGTAATATACAATATGAACGTGAATCTATACAAAATGAATTCAAAGAATTAGATCAACGTTATCAATCTATTAATTTGAACTTGGATAATGAACGTCGTGATAATTCTTTATTAAAAACTGAAAAAGAACAATTAGAACATCGTATTCATCAATTAGAACGTGAATTAAAACAAAAATCTATTGAATTAGATCAAATCAAATCACAATTATTAATCACATCTCAATCGATCAATGATCCTTCTACTACTACTACTACTACTACTGCTGCTAGTAGTATACACCAAGATAATCATGATCAAGATGGTATTATTACACAACAGAATGAAATAATTCATAATTTAAAACATCAAAATACTAATTTACTTAAAGAGAATGAAGAAGTTCAAGAGAAGTGTACAACATTAATGAATCTTGTTACAGAATTACGTTATAATTTAGAAGGACAAATTAAAGAATTAACTGAACAATTACATAATATCCAAGAATTAAATAATAATCATTTAAATAAATATAAAGAAACTTATGAATTATTAGAACAATCGAAATTATCTGAAGAGAATATACGTCGTGATTTATTAGTAACTAAAGAAAATCTTGAAGTAACCATGACAACGAAACGTTCTATGGAAGAACAATTAATACAAAAAGAAGTGGAATTATCTATGACACGAATACGTTTACGTAATTTAGATACAAATTTAAATACATTACGTAATAGTTCGAATACTGAAATTTTACGTTTAAAAAATTTATTAGATCGAAATATGAATGAAATAGATAGTTTATCAAAACAATTAGATGAAATGCGAAATCATTGTAGTACTATAGAAACAACAAATAATACACTTACTGAACGTATACAACAATTACAAAAAGATAAAGATATACAACAACGTAATTTAGATACATTAGTTGAAAAATTTTATAGTGAAATGAAATCTCGTACATTACAACCACCGCCAAAATCTAAACTCAATAATCCTCGTCATAATGATGATGAATATAAACAATTAGAGAAAAAATATAAAAATTTACAATCAACAAGTCATAAAGATATACATAATTTACATAATACAATAGATCAATATAAAAAAGATCTAGCCGAACGTAATCAACATATAACACAATTAACTGAACAATATCAATTAATTTATAAAGAATTAATACAACAAAAACAATTAGAAAGAAATTTACGTACACGTTTAAATTATTATGTACAAATACAATTGATACCATCAATGATGAAACAATCTATTCATGATGATAATGATCATAATGATCTGGATCATCATGATGATGATCCTAATACTCCTACTGCTACAACAATGGATCAATCAATACAATCTCAGAATCCAACATTGATATTACCTAATAATAATAATAATATGACAATGGATTCAATAGGTGGAATGAATACAAATATACTAAGTATAGTATTAGAAGATATAGTTGATATTGATAGTAAAGGTCGAGGTAAAAATAAATTAATATGGTTACCAAAATATGTTGTATTAAAACGTTTCTCATTATTATTTTATGCATCAAAATGTGAATATGAATCAAATCCTTCATTAGCTGAAGAAATTCCATTATATCGGGTAAGTGTGTTTGTCTTGTTGTTTTATACAGTTTGTTTTATTCATGATTAGTAGTTTGCAGGGTGACTAAATGCTTTGCTACACCTGAGAGTGGGGAGAATCTGTTCTTATATGGCTATGTGTATACAACCACTGCACGAGGAAATCCTACTCTATACCTCTTTTTGTGGCAAGAGTGTTGTTTACGAAATTGACAGGATGAAAAGCGAATGTCTGAAGCTTTAACTGGGTTGGTGGATATGAAGGATCCATGTAGGGGAGTTGAAAAACCCTGATTCCTGAAAAGTCACTAACTTTTAGTCTGAGTCATGTTAGTAGATGCATACTAATCGGTTGGGATCCGTGTGATTATCGTAGCCAATGGCTGGAGAATCGATCAGAATAACGTAGGTGTATACACTATTTGTCTTCCTTTAAACTGTAGCGTGGCGTCGAGTCGAGGTTAACTATGAACACCGCTACCAAGAAACACGTGCCAAGTTAATCAGAAGGCGAAGGTTGGACATAACCAAATAAATCCATAAAATCCCCGAGAAGGCAATTAATGGACCAAATCGAGATGTATATTTGCTGGCGATCTCGTGGTATCGAAAGGATACCGAGATCGTGCCAGAGGATACAAGCTTGGTTACAGAACGTAACTGTACATTCAAAGTGTAAGTATAAGAATGGAAGCACAAAATAGCTGTCATTACCACAGTCAAACGAAAGCACGTTAAAACAAACACTGGTACAGTTGGTTATAATAATAATTGTTTTTATTAAACCAGTCGTGTTCTCGTGATAAATGTGAGTCACTACAAAACTATAGGATTGAAATCGCTTCATATCGTTCTTTCTACGAACTAATTCTTTCTGCCTGTACTATATCCTTATATGCAATCTTTCTTTTATATATTACCACCTCTGAATGAACTACTTTTATGAGTCGGGTGTCCAACTTGTTGTGTTAATGAGGTGTGGCAACTTAGACCGATGCATATATTTGCCTGGTCCTACGTTGTAGCTAACTGACTATATCACAAATTATGTAACTCAAATATTCTTATGAATGATATATAGGGTAAAGAATTTCAGATACTATGATTAGTATTAAGTTGCATATTTCAATATAACCAATTAGCATAAGCATGCTAAATATATTTATATGTAATTACTACAATAAGATTTAATGATAATCTATTTTTACTAACTGTTTATTAGTTTTTTTTCGTATTATTACTATTACTTTCCATTGTAAAACGGTAAAGAATGGTAAGCACGATTAGTCGAATAAATATTTAGTTATATGAAAGTCAATACAAAAAAAACAAAAAAAAATTACGCAATAAACAGATGTAAGCAAAGATGGATAGTGGCTAGCAGTGGAATCCAAGACCCGCGTTTCGTCAAGTAAAAACAATATCAAGTGAATTAAACTTCAACCCATTACACAAGCAATTGGCTATCAGGACTCAGTAGCTAAATGGATAACGCGATGGCGTTTGAAGCAAACGGTACTGAGTTCGAGTCCCAGAGTGAACATCAACTCCGATACAGGTACATTCAGCTGACGAGTCCCAAACAGGACGAAACGCGCGTCCTGGATTCCACTGCTAGCCACTATCCATCTTTGCTTATAATGCTTGTAAATTAAGGCAATACCGAGGCATACGCACAGTATGCACATATGCCAATAAGAGACTGATCAATTTCAGTCCTAAAACATCAATGGGAAGATTCAAGTAAAAACAATATAAAGTGAAATAAACAGATGTATTGCGAAGTTAATAACTCAAGTGAATCCGGACAGATAGTATCTTGTCTCAATTCTAAATTGAAATGAGTAATCCAAGTCAGTCAGTCAGTCAGTTACAACGTAGTACCAGGCACATACATGCATAGGTCTAAGTTGCCATACCACAGTACCACAGCAAGACGAACACCGGATTCATAGAAGCAGTTAATTCAGTGGTGGTAATATATAAAGGAAAGATTGCATATAGGGACATAGTACAGGAAGAAAGAATTAGTTCAAGCGATTTTAATCTCATTGTTTAAGGGAAGACAGAGAGTGTACACACATACATCATTCTGATCGATTCTCAACCATGTCACACAGTCTCCAACTATTCGTTACCTGCTTCGGTTTGGGCACCCGGGCAGTATCACAGCCCTCACACAAATCGAATGAGATACTGTGATACTGTCCGGGTGCCCAAACCGAAGCAGGTGATTTTCTTATGGGGTCACATCGGGAGCCATCGACCTAAACGTCTGATCCACAAAACAGTGGAGCAACGTCAGTTAGTAACAATGTAGAACTTGATATGTACGTACATCAGTTCAAGTTGCCATACTACATAAACATAAAGATACAATTGTCAATCCAAATCTCACAGTCGTAGAAATAGTAAAAGTATAAGTAGTAATCGGAAACATTAGGGTTTGAAGATGTTATCCAAGGAGCATAATCCAGTGAAATAAGTTTGTAAAAAAAGATAAGGGACATAAAGAATTCAGAAGATTAGAATTTGGGAGAATACAAAGAGTAGATGTACCTGTGCCATTGCAAACGATTTTGAGACATGTCATTCAAGGTCTCTAACTATCGGTTGCTATCGTCTTAGGGATAACGAACAAGTAGTCTGCACCTACCATGGCTCAGTCCACTTGTCAATGATGCCATGGATTTGTGCCATGTTTTGGTCTGACCGTCCCTAGCTTTCTTCTAACCTACTCCTACACTATAAAACATCGCTCATCGAGGCAGTCGGTGGTTGGGTATACGTAACACGTGTCCCAGCCATCTCATCTGATGAAGTTTCACTACTTCATCAATTGATTTGCCATCGTAACCTAGTGCCCGTTTCCTAACAACTGCATTACTTACTCGGTAGTCCCAGGATAAACGAGCAATGCTTCGAAGACACCTATGATCGAACACTAGTAACCTACGGATATCCTCTTCTCTTACCGGCCATGTTTCACTGCCATAAAGTAGGACGGAACGAACTGCTGCACAGTAAACTCGTCCTTTGTTTGGCAGACGGGTATCTCGCACACGCCATAAATGACGCAAGTTGGTAAAAGCTAGTCGAGCCATCTGTATCCGTGATGAGATTTCGTGACACACCAGATCACAAGGGCTGATGAGGCTCCCAAGTTAAGTGATGCGGTCGACACGCTCAACTACTTCACTCCCTCTTATTAGTTTAGGTGTCGATGCAACCCAATCCTTAAGCAACATTTTACATTTCGAGTGGGAAAATCGCATCCCGAACATGCTTGCATTGTCAGCGTCTTCACCAAATAGAACTATTTCATCGGCATACTCCAAGTCAACAAGTGAATCTTCCGGTAACGTCAGGAGATGCAGTCCCATGGTAGCCGGTTACCAACGATTGGTTCATACACCATTTTTTCCTTCAGGATTCTGGAACCCATGTAGACCATTGGTTTGGAATCAGGGTTTTAAAACTCATCTAGGTAGACTCTCCGTAAACACCAACTCGGTTAAAGCGTCGGACATCCGCTTTTTGCCCTCTCAATTTCTTAAAGAACAGTAATGCCACGAGAATGCAGTGAATAGGATTTCCCTGGTGGTGGTTGTATGCACGGTCCATGTGAGAGCATTTGGAGAGGGAGAGCTGACTCTCCCCACCCTCGGCAGTACCAGGGCATTTGATAATATGTTAACAAGACTAATCATGTTATATCAAAACCAATAAAGAATCAGTTTAACACTAGTAAATTCTTTATTCAATACAAGTACAAGCAGTCACACAGTGAGTGTCCATAGTAAAAGACAATGATAAGAAGGAAAATCACACATTTAATTGCCCTTAGGCTGTGGCCACACTCAATGACCAATCATACTTTACTTTCACTACCACACATCATCTTTCCCTTTAAGTTTGTGGTTAGTTTTTTAGTCCCATTTTATTTAGAAATGCAGATCAGCATCATAACTTCACATCTCTCGCCCCACCACCACAAAGCAATTTAGGGTCCTTGTGTCGCGATGTCATGACCAATTTGACGTTCCCAATTTGCATTATCTTCTCATATCTCACATTTCGATTATTATTTGGGGATACACAGTGACATATAATTTGAGGTATTTTATCATGTAACTCGGTCTCGCATAAAAAATATGATACATTTTCTTTTTGCCTTTCACGTTAGAATACACAAAGTCATTGTTCCAGTTATCAGATATGTGTGTTTAACACATACGATTTATCTAGGTTTTATTCACCTGCAACACAATCAAATGAGAAATATGCATCTACCTCATACTCATTAAGATAATCTTGGACTCCATTAAGATTTTCTACTCATGAATACTTCATATCCGCGGAAACTGGTTCTCTGACTGCTTCGGAAAAACTTGCAATTCTCTTGGATTTATCATGCCACTGACTAGGGATTCTACTCGACACACATTAGTTGTGAGAATATCCAACATCGGAGACAATAACATCAGAAATGTGACTAGAATTCGACTCATTCGGAGCATATTAGTCACATTCATTGAGGATATGATTAGAGATGAATCCATTGTAAGAACAAATAACATCTAATGCGACACCACAAGGACTGTAATCAGATTTTAACTCATTTAGAACTGGTTCGTCACATCTAATTAAGATTTTACTAGAAATCGATGAGTCATTAGAACAAACCACATCTGTTAAAATAATATCATAGTTCTAATCATGATTTCATTAGAAGTAATTGAGACATTATTCTCACAACACTTGATGTATTTAAATCATTAGACTAGTCGGAATCTGTTATATCTAGAACTTAGATTCTTAATATACCACGTATAACTTGAGCATTTAAACGCTAGAACCCTCCCAAGTCAGAAATGAGAAGACAGAAGACAAGTGAAAGGAATGTTGTTCCAAACAGTGTCAATTATGGCACACAACGGTAATGTATTTATAGTTTTTAGTAAAGACGAAATCATCATTACAGTTATCAAATCCGCACACAAGGGGTTATTAGCATTCGTCCAATAGGAAGCTACACGTAGGGATTCTGAAATATTCTTCCAAGAAAGATAATTGAATGGAATATCTGCGATCCTTTCTGAGCTTCTTAGAGATTCCTCGAGTTCACTCGTGGACCGTCCTCATAGAATCAAGCGTCGAGTTATTTGAATCTTGCCCAATGTCAACATTATTAAGCACAGTTTTCTCCAGGATAATGATAATTTTCATTTGGGTTTGCACAAATGGATCTAGTATTACTTTCATAGTATCTATTTCTGATTGATAAAATGTATCTAATTACAAAATACAATAAGGTGCGTAGGTTCGTTTAAAAACTGCTTCGTCTCCAATTAGAGATACCGACTTGTACGCTCAGACCAATGACGCATAAACTTGTACGAGTAGCCTAGAGTTCGTATTGGTCCCTTGAGATATTAGCTTCTCGTCTAATCCAGCCGGTTCAGTCCAGAACGCAAATATTAGCTTCCGTTATATGAATCATATATTTCAGACATACTGGGTTTATATACAAACAAACCAAACCGCATCATACCATAAAATAGAAAATAACGGTTATACAAGATCAAACCAAAGGGGTGTTGTCTGGTATAGGTGCAAGAATGCTAGGCATAGTCAAACAAAGATATGACATCAGTTCATAAGATCATCGCCAATTGGATTGAAGCATGTAGATAGGTACAGACGTTACCTGGTTCCTATACTCAGGATTATCATAACCGGTGCTTGGACACGTTTACAATAACACAGATGAGTTGACTCTTAATTTTATTCTTTTTATTCTGGGAATCCATTCCCCTCGAATCATGTTAATTAATTAAAAACTCAAGATCTGAGGAGTATGCTGAACAGTACTGAAGTCTGCAAGAAAAGACCGTTCTCTTCTCAACGGTTTTCCTCCAGCTGATCAGTTTGTTGCAATATTTATGTGACAAAATACCATTTCGTCTATACCTTATCTATTGTATATATTAAATAACATAACCATCTGTGTATGTTTTAATAATTGAGTTCATGAGTCAATTGAAGCTAGATCACTATGAAAAATCTGGAAGCACTGGACGGCCGATTCGTCCTAGTGTAAGACTCCTCAGCAGTGCGCGTCCATGATCCTACCCTGCGGGATTCGAACCCATGGCCTACCGGTTTCGCGCGCAAACACTTAACTTTTAGACCACTGTGTATATGTCTTAATGGTAGCATATAAGTACTTCTTAATGTGTTGAAATCTTATGGTGTGCATAAAGTTTTCTTTTCTTGATAGTTTTGGCAAATGGAATCTCCGTATCCACCAACCCCGTTAAAGCGCCAGACATTCGCTTTTCGTCCTCTCAATTTCGTAAATATCACCCCTACCACGAGAATGCAGTGAGTAGGGCTTTGCTGGCAGTGGGTGTATACGCGTGACCATGTGAGAGCATCTAGAGAGAGAGAGCTGACTCCCCCCACTCTCGGACGCACCAGGGCATTTGGGAGCTATCTAATTTTCATAGAAAACTAACCTTCGACACATTGAAGATCTTAATTTGAATTCGTTTACATCACTTACACAAATAACACTCACTAACTCTCATACAGAGATGTAACCAGAAGCCAAGTATACAATCATTTATTTGGTATACTTGAATGGTATTTATAAATCAATACTAAACTGTTTTCTAGTTCACTCTTAACCTAACTCTCAGTCAGTCAGTCAGTAACAACGTAGAACTTCGTACGTACGTACATCAGTTCGAGTTGCCACACCACATTAGCACAGAGATGCACTTGTCGATTCAAATCCCGTAGTGGTAGAGGTAATAAGAGTATAAGCAGTAATCGGGAAGATTAGGGTTTGGAGATGTTATTTAAAGAGTATAATCCAGTGAAAGAAATTTGGAAAGAGGAAAAAAGGGACATGAAGAATTCAGAAGATTAGTATTTGGGAGAACACAGAGAGTAGATGCACCTGCGCCATTGCAAACGATTTTTAGCCATGTCATTCAGGGTCTCTAACCATCGGTTGCTGTCATCTCGCGGTCCCCAACCACGTAGTCTACACCTACCAACATGACTCAGTTCACTTGTCAGTGACTTCATGGACTTGTGCCATGTTTTGGTCTGGCCGCCCCCAGCTTTCTTCCAACCTACTCCTATACCACTGGACATAGCACGTCGAGGCAGTCGGTCATTGGGCATACGTAACACGTGTCCCAGCCATCTCAACTGATGAAGTTTCACTACTTCATCAATTGATTTGCCATCCTTACCTAGTACCCGTTTCCTAACAACTGTGTTACTTACTCGATGGTCCCATGATATACGAGCAATGTTTCGAAGACACCTATGATCAAATACTAGTAACCTACGGATATCCTCTACTCTTACCGGTCATGTTTCACTGTCATAAACTAGGACGGAACGAACTGCTGCACAGTAAACACATCCTTTGGTTGGTAGACGGATATCTCGCCTACTCCATAAATGACGCAAGTTGGCAAAAGCTAGTCGAGCCTTCTGTATCCGTGCTGAGATTTCGTCATACACCAGACTACAAGGGCTGATGAGACTTCCAAGATAAGTGAAGCGGTTGACACGCTCAACTACTTCACTCCCTATCATTAGTTCGTGTGTCAATGCAACCCAATCCTGAAGCAACATTTTGCATTTCGAGGGAGAGAATCGCATCCCGAACATGCTTGCATTGTTGCTTAAAGTGGTCAGAAGACTCTGCATTTTGTCAGCGTCTTCGCCAAATAAAACTATGTCATCTGCATATTCTAAGTCAACAAGTGAACCTCCCGGTAGAAGTTCAACCCCTGTAAATTTAGATGAGGAAAGTGTTATCTCTAAAAGTACGTACCTAACTCTATTTAATTGCAACTATTTCACGCCATAATAACTGATGATGACTTATATTTCAGTAATAATTCAACTATACTTTTTGAGACTCAAATGCAGGTTTATAAATATTCACTAACTATCCCATGTGTAAATACTTTGTAGTTCTTAAACTCCACTTCAAAAAGTTCATTGTTTAATATCCAGTTCTAGTTTAATTGAATGTCCATTCAATAAAAAAGTGTAACATTAGCCTATAAGTTGAAAGGCTCTCAAATGCCGAGAGTGGGAGAGTCAGCTCTCTCTCTCTCTCTCTCTAGATGCTCTCACGTGGTCACGCGTATACACCCACTGCCAGCAAAGTCCTATTCACTGCATTCTCGTAGTAGGGGTGTTATTTACGAAATTGAGAGGACGAAAAGCGAATGTCTGGCGCTTTAACGGGGTTGGTGGATACAGAGATTCCACCTAGAGGGGTTGGAAAACGCCGATTCCAAAGCGATGGTACACATGGGCTGGCTCCAGTATCCTGAAGGAACAAATGGAGTATAAACCAATTATTGGTGACTGTTTACCATGAGACTGCATTTCCTAACGTTTCTCTACTGCCTTGTGGATGAGACCTTCAGGTCAAAGGCTCCGGGTGTGGCTCTCTAAAGAACCACCTGCTTTGGTCTAGGCACCGGGCCAAGTACTACAGCCCACACACAAATCAAGTGACTTATGTGGCGCATATGTATTCGGTGCCCCTTTTTACCAATATTTATGTGTTTAAATAATAATAAGTTGAAAACATCTATGAGAAAAACTTCAATCTTTGCAATGAACTAATTGCAAGTTAATGATTAAAATAAAAGGCGAAGAATTTTAGCTCAGATGGATGGTTTGATCGCTCTATTGTATTATCTGACCTTGATCAATTAAATTTTCAACTATTCTTTGTTAACCTGGACAACATTACCAGCGCTTATTTCACATGTGAGACCTTTGGAAAAATGATAAAGGAATGTAATTTAAGGAAAACAGTTGAACGTGATAAAACTTAGTAATATTAAATGGAACCTGGAAAGTGGACAGATTAATAATTGTATAGCTAAAAAGTAAAGATTCTTTCATAAATCTATTGCTCGTTTATCCTGGGACCACCGAGTAAGTAATGCAGTTGTTAGGAAACGGGCACTAGGTAACAATGGCAAGTCAATTGATGAAGTAGTAAAACTTCGTCAGATGAGATGGCTGAGACACGTGTTACGTAATCCCAACCACCGATTGCCTCGACGAGCGATGTTTTATAGTGTAGGAGTAGGTTAGAAGAAAGATAGGGACGGTCAGACCAAAACATGGAACAAATCCATGGCGTCATTGATAAGTGGACTGAGCCATGGTAGGTGCAGACTACCTGTTTGTAATCCCTAAGACGATAGCAACCGATAGTTAGAGACCTTGAATGACATGTCTCAAAATCGTTTGCAATGGTACAGGTACATCTACTCTTTGTATTCTCCCAAATTCTAATCTTCTGAATTATTCATGTCCCTTATCTTTTTTTAACAAACTTATTTCACTGGATTATGCTCCTTGGATAACATCTTCAAACACTAATGTTTCCGATTAGTGCTTATACTTTTACTATTTCTACGATTGTGGGATTTGGATTGATAATTGTATCTGTAGGCTGATGTGGTGTGGCAACTTGAACTGATGTACGTAGATACGAAGTTCTACGTTGTTGCTAACTTACGGCGATCACATTGGTAACCCCTCGAATCGAAAGCTAAAAGTTTACAGTAATACCTGCTACGGTTTTTGATTCATTCATAATCATTTTTCTAACCAAAAGAAGATGGTCATGACTTTGAAACGCCAAATTATCAAAAGTAAAATGTTAATTTTAACAGCTTTTGAATAGTTTTAGTTTTCTGGGCTAACTACATCAGGTCGGCTGTGACATTGGTTTGATGAATAGGTAGCTTACTCACTCATAGTCCATCCACACTTATGTGCCTTAGGTTTCCTTGACTCTGGTTGGTACATTGGTACACTTTCATTCAATTCACAACAATGGGACTACCATCTAATTGGAATAGTTTGTCATTTGATTCCATTATCATTACATGTAGACTTCTGACATTTGTCTGAATACTCTAATACTTCTTGATTTCTAGTGATTTTACAGGTGAATGGCACTGTGACTCAAATGTTTTCACAGATGGAATCACGAATTGATCTCAGTTAAACCTCCGCTGAAAATCTCGAAGCACTAGACGGCCGTTTCGTTCTGTTATGGAGTTTAACAGTACACATCCACGACCTTGCACCCAGGAATCAAACCTCAAACCCTCAGTTGGGTCTCTGTTCTGTGGTTTAAAGGTTAAGCATTTGTGTGTGAGATCGACGGTCCTGGGTTTGATTCTCGTCTGCATGATTGTGGATACATACAACTTAGAAGTCCCATTGTAGGACACAACGACTATCCAGTGCTTCCAGGTTTTCATTTGTGGTCTAGCTAACATCATTTCGTGATTTCGATTGTGAAATGACTACTAACTCCAGAAATTCTCCACATTAGTGCATTAGAATATTGTCCTGTCTATTTCACTTTCTACAATTAAGTCATATCATGTTTACATTGTCGATGTGGCCCTACAGGATATAGTCCTACAGGAGGTCGATCGCGGCTTGGATAGTTCAGTGGTAACGTCTCTGACTGTGAAGCTGGGTGACACGAGATCGAATCCGCCAGAGAACACCAGTTCCCTCCAGATTACAGGTACACCTTGCTGACGAGTGCCAAGTAGCACGAAACCCATGTCCAGGGTTTCTTGTCGACTACCTTTAACCACCATCTAATCTCAATATAGCCCAATGTTTAGTGTAAAATTTCATACTCGTGTTTATTGTTCCAAATCATCCTACCATTGTTTATCTTTTCTTATAAACTTTTGATTGTTTAACTGTCTGGTATTTAAGCATTTTTTTTGTATATATGTAAATGTAAATCAATGATCTAATTCTGGTATTTTTATATTCAGATGTGTCCTTTATGTTAGGTTAACACAGATACCAATTTATTTTTTTGTCTAGTCCTCTGTCATTTTGAAACAATGAACAATTCATAGGAGTTTAATGTATACACAACTACAGAAACGTATGTGCATACGTTATCATCGATTTTAAGCGTGTATACTGATTATTATTCACACAAAATTAACAGCTTCTATGTAGGTATATTTATGAGTAATATGTAAGAAAGTATTGTCATGACCATTTCTTTGTGTAGTCCCTCCCTTTTACACCCCCCCCCGCCTTCTCCATCTCTTGAAGCGCGTTTTTTGCCCACTCCCCTAATCAAATAAATAAAGGAAACAAAATATTAATATTTATCATCTTCTCCACCTCCTCCTCCCCCCCACTATACTGACAACTGATTTTATTCAGAATCATAAACCTGAAATTTTTTTGCACTAGTTTCGTTATTACGTTAGTTTACTTATTTGTATTTGTGTGTAATGTGTGTGTGTGTGTGTTATTTTAGCTTGATTATTCCTGTTCTTAGTATTCTTATTCTGTCCTGTTCAATAGAAATAATAAACATAGTAACTGATATCTCTCTCCTAGACACATGTTTTTTTGTAACATAAGAACAGTTTTGGAAAGCCGGGAATAACACTGTGAAGTCGAATTGCTGGTAAATGTTTTGCGTTTTGGGGGTAGGGTATGAATTCATAGGTGAAAACTTGATGGTAAGGATTGAAGTATTAGAAAATGAAAAATAATTGTTATAGTGAACAAAATGATCTGTTACATTGTTAGAGGTATGTGGTTGATTGTCAACTTTCGACCACATATACCGTTGAAAGTATTTTTATCGGGTACCTGAGACATAAATTGTAAAGAACAGTAATGCCACGAGAAGGCAGTGAGTATGACTTCCTTGTCAGTGGTTGTATGCAAGTGGCCATGTGAGAGCGTCTCGAGAGGGAGGGATAACTCTCCCCACTCATGGTCGTACCAGGGTGCTAAATATCTTGGAAAGTCTATCAGCCAGTCAGCTACAACGTAGGACCAGGCACATATTTGCATCGGTCCAAGTTGCCATACCACATTAGCACAACAAGATGGACTCCAGATTCATAGAAGTATTTAATTCAATTGTAGTAATATATAAAGGAAAGATTGCATATAAGGACATAGTACAGAGAGAAAGAATTGGTTCGTAGAAAGAAAGATATGAAGCGATTTTAATCACATAGTTCAGAGGAAGATAAAGAGTGTATACACCTACGTCGTTGTGATCGATTCTGAGTCATATCACACAGTCTCCTAACCATTGGCTCAAAATTCTATATCAGTAACTGTAAGGTAGTGACACCATCGTTTAAGCTATAAAGTACTTACTTACTTGATCCTGTTACTCCCAATGGAGCATAGGCCACCGACCAGCATTCTCCAACCTATTCTATCTGTCTCCATTTCTCGGTGTAATGTGTTCTTTGTTGTTCCTCTTCTCCTTTGGCCTTGAGGATTCCATGTTAGGGCTTGCCTTGTGATGCAATTGGGTGCTTTCCTCAATGTGTCTCCACCTAGAGCCCCTCTTAAGCTACTACCGGTTCGAAGCCCGGATAAAGGATGAGAGTTGCGCATGAAGTTAGCGACCCCATCCTGTAGAAAACGAAGTCGCTAAAAAAACGCTAACCAGAAAATAAATTATTCAAGCTATAAAGTATATTAAATATTATTTAACTAACAATAAATTCACAAGTATTCCATGTAGGCAATCTACTCCGATTATCATTCATCTTACCTATCTAGTTTATGTTTAAATTCACCCCATTGCACAAGCAAGTGGCTATCAGGACTCAGTAGCTGAGTTGGTGGAGAAGATTTGTAGCTCAGGTGGATGATTTTGGTGGTGTTTTGTTCTCTGAGCTGGATGGTTTGGTCGTGGAGCTTTCATCGTTCTTCTGAACGACATCATCAGCACAAACTCCAGCTCAGAGAACAAAACACCACCAAAATCAGTAGCTGAGTGGATAACGCGATGGCGTTTGCAAGCGAATGGTACTTTGTTCGAGTCCCAGAGTGAACATCAACCCTGAGATGCAGGTACATCCGGCTGACGCGTCCTAAATAGGACGAAACGCGCTTTGTCCTGAATTCCACTGCTAGCCACTATCCGTCAATGCTTACAAAAAGCTAGTTTATGTTTGTTTGTTTTTTCAATATCATTATCATTCTTTACCCGCATACATAGAAAATACAATTAAAAGTTAAAGTAAAACAAACAAACAAACAAAATGATACTTAAACATTGGACCTTTTTCACAAATAAGCAATACAATTCACTTCAACTTTATTTTCGTAGAATGTTTAGTTTATTGATTATAGATATAATTCTAAAAAGCTAAAAAACGTTGCCATACAGAAGCAAACAAAAAGAAAACACAACAACAATGAAACATCCACAATTGGGTTCAATAAACACAACTTCATTAGTTATAATGTGTATGTATATACGTACTTTAATAATTGGAATTCAGTAAATGTATTATTCAAATTTTACTGTCTAAGTTTTATTCTACATTTCATGAATTGGTTATCTATTTTACATTGTTCAATTTCTATCATACCTACTTACTTACGCCTGTTACCCCCTCCCCCATGGAACATAGGCTGCCGATCAGCATTCTCCAACCCACACTCTGTCTTAGGTTTTTTCTTTCTAGTTCTATTCAATTGTTGTTCATTCTTCTTATATCTGTGTCGATTTCTCGACATATTGTGTTCTTTAGTCTTCCTCTGCTACTTTGACCTTGAGGATTCCAAGTGAAGGCTTGGATTGTGATGCAATTGTGTGTGCTTTCCTCAATGTGTGTTGTATTCACTTCCGTTGAAATCTGGTTTGTTCTATCCCTATTTTCTATCATAAGTTAATAAAAATCAAAGATTATGGGGTTTTGATCAGTTTTTTATTATTCCCTAACTAGAAACTTGCAAAAAAAATTGTGTAATCATACTTCCAAGTTCAACTATCAAAGAAACCTTAGTTGGAGTGGGTCTGTGGAGATTGATTCAGTTTATAGGTAATTTTCGTCATAGACCAATTTCAATTGGAATACCTTTGAAAATCAGAGAGCACTTCATAACTGTCTCGTCACCATATGGAACTTTTCAGCAGTGGCCACTTAGAGGACTCTAGATTTAATCTATGATGTGGTCATGGGTGCCTACTGTTAAAAAATTCCATACTTTGACGAAACAATTATCCAGTACTCTTTAGTTTTCAAATTCATTCCAACTGAAATCAGTCTAACCAATGCTACCTATAAATCAATAAAAAATTTGAGCAAGTAATAATCCATTTATCTGTTACAATTGGATTGACTGTTAAATGTTGCATAGTAGATGCATTTTATGGTGCACATGGGCTCCAGTATCCTGAGGGAACAAACGGCGTATGAACCTATTGTTAGTGACCGGCTACCATGTGACTGCATCTCCTAACGTTGTTGCACTGCCTTTGGATCAGACCTCTAGGTCAATGGCTCAGAGTGTGGCCCCCTAAGAAAAACCAACTACTTTGATTTAGGCACTCGGCCGGTATTCCAACCCTCACATAAATCGAATGATTTTTGTGGCGCATATGTATTTGGTGCCTTCTTGTATCAATGTTCATGTGTTTAAATTATTAGATAGCTGAAAACAGAAGTTTCAGGAAGCCAAAAGTATAGCGAGTTCGAAATACTTGTGAAATGTTGCATGACAGTGCGAACTGATGTACGTACGTACGAAGTTCTATGTTGTTACTGACTGACTGAATACTTGTGAAACCATAAGGGAAGCTATAGAACACAATCTAATACCAGATTGGTTTGCAAAACACAATAGATACAAATGGAAGGTTGAGTACTAGGTGTATATAAATTTTTATAAACTTACCTTCCTCGTACAATACAAATAGATAAATCACACTATATTTCAAGGTTTTTAGGTGATCCAACTGAAAGTTTGTGCAGGCTAATGTAATTAAGTGAATTATTCACGTAACCAAAGTCATCTACCATATGTTGTCATTTGGTAACTTATCAATATACATGATCTAATGGTTCATTTTTATTGATAAATCAACTTCTTCCATAGGCTTTCTCCTCTTCCCCTATATCCGTTGAGTTAACTAGGAATTGCTATTGGATCCCTACATGTACATTAGAATGTAGCACATAAATCTTCAATTCTCAATTGTTTATAGTCAACTCTCACAGTTATTCACGGTTATATAATATACACTTGTGGGTCAGGGTAATTTTACATTGGTTTTCAGGAGAACCAGACACCATATAGGCTTTAACACTACAATCTGAATAGTACAGCTCAATCCTGTGGCTCAACCACACAGATACCAAGCACCCTGGTGGACCATTCATTTACACATTCACATCACATATATAATTATTCCGATCAGCAATTGCGTGAATCCATTTTGACCTATTCCGCTCACATGACAGTCAAACTCATTAATGTTAGCCTTACAATGTCCCAATGACAATGACCCTTGAGAATACTGAAAAGCAACCACCTATCAACTCTCAGTTTTATTTTTTGTTTTGTTTTGTAAAATCGATTCCATAAATAACTTCTCTACAGTAAGTACACATAACTCTGCTAAATCTTGTAATAGTGAAAACTAAGTGAAGACTTTGATTATCTGTTTCGCTCATGATCTTATGCTCATGAAGTGATTATTATATAAAATCAAATGGCTTATTGAGTTGAATACTTTAGTTATTTGAAAGGTCACATCATCATCATCATCATCCCTTGATACATAAGTCACTGACAAAATCGCCAATGTGACCCCCATCATATGTGATGTTAATGAAATAGTTGATTGTTTATTCAAAAATGAGTCAATTCTATGTAACAGTAGGAGATATATTTCAAATAAAACTCTACAAACTACATATCTAAATTACATTTTTGTTAAAAATTATTATAGTGTTTGATTGATCGATCACTACTTCCACAGTATGAGAAACCGGAAAGTGTTAACTTCCCTCATACCCTCTAACAGCACTCAAGATCACTGATCAATCACTAAATAGTAATCAGTTATCTGTTCACATTCTTCTGAAACTGCATAGTATATATGGTGGTCTGAAGTATTCAGAGAGGAAATCTATTTGATCTAACTTTCCTGTTATTTGGTACTCGTCAGCGCTTACATTTCTCACAGCTCAATGATCATATCTCAGACTATTAAGTAACTCGAATTGAAATCTTAATAAGATGATTAATTTCTACAAGATTGCAGATATATATAGGCTCAGACCGACTATCAATAAACTTGGAACCTCTGTATAGATTTTCCTACCAATTGCCATCAAACCACTTTAACATATATCATTCACAATTAATTGGTGATCGATGTCATGTTTGTCAGGTTCTTCTTAGTGCAGATCGAATGCTATCGATCAAGTTGCAATGTGGTCACTAGTCTAGATGACTGAACATTGTGTGCACTATTTTGAGATGAGATAGTCAACATCAAACCCTGGACCTAGGTTCTGTGCTATTTGGCACTCGTCAGCAAATTGTATCTGTAATCTTCAAGGGACCGATATTCCTTGACGGATTCGATCCCATGCTACCCAACTTCACAGTTGCAGACACGTTACCAGTGAGCTATTCAAACCGTGACTGACCTCCTATAGAACTGTGATGTATTTAGAATCTATTAATCACTGGGTGGTAATCAATATCATATATATCTGGTTGCCTTCATCAGATGAGATGGCTGGGATACGTGTTACGTATACCCAACCACCGACTACCTCGACGAACGATGTTTTATGGTGTAAGAGTAGGTTAGAAGAGAGCTAGGGACAGTCAGACCAAAACATGAAACAAATCCACGAAGTTACTGACAAGTGGACTGAGTCATGTTGGTGGGTGTAGACTACTTGGTTGTAATCCGCAAAACGATAGCAAGCGATGGTTCGAGACGTTGAATGACACATGGCTCAAAATCGTTCGCAATGGCACAGGTGCATCCACTCTTTTTGTTCTCGCAAATTCTAATCTTCTGAATTCTTCATGTCATTTTCTTTTTTTTCCTTTCCAAAGTTCCTTCACTGTATTATACTCCTTAGATAACAACTTCAAACCCTAATGTTTCCGATTACTACTTATACTTTTACTATTTCTACCGCTTTTGGATTGACAATTGTATATGTGTGTTGATGTGGTATGGCAACTTGAACTGATGTATGTACGTACGTACGTGCCAAGTTCTACGTTGTTACTGACTGCTGAGACTTCTGACATTTATCTCAAAACTAATACTTTTTGATTTATAGTGATTTTATGGGTGAATGGCACTGTGTCTCAAATGTTTTGGTCTTTATTATAAATTTTTACAGAAGTGACCTCAGCTAAACCACCGCTGGTAATCTGGAAGCACTAGACAGCCATTTCATCCTATTATGAAGCTCAACAATGCGTATCCACGACCTTGCGTCCGGGAGTCGAACTCAAGACCGTTGGTTAGGTCTCTGTTCTATGGTCAAGAGATTAGGAATTTGTGTATGAGATCAAAGGTTCTTGGTTTGATTCCCGTGTTCATGATTGTGGGTATATTCAACTGAAGAGTCCCACAATAGGACGAAACTGCTATCTAGTGCTTCCAGGTTTTCAATTTTATTTATTTATTTTAACACCTAGACATTGGTACAAGGAGGCACCGAATACGTATGCGCCACACAAATCTCATTTGATATATGTGAAGGCTGTGATACTGCCCGGATGCTCAAACTGAAGCTGGTGGTTTTCTTAGGTGGCCACACTTAGAGCCTTCGAACTAAAGGTCTGATCCACATGGCAGTGGAGCAAGGCTAAGAGATGAAGGTACATGGTAGCCGGTGACCAACAATTGGTTCATACGCCATTTGTTCCTTTAGGATACTGGATCCCATGTACACCATTGGTTGGGCATCAGGGTTTTCTAACTCCCTTTGTCCACCGACCCGGTTAATGCGCCGGACGTTCGGTTTTCGTCCTCTGAATTTCGTAAACAACAGTAACGCCACGAGAATGTAGTGAGTAGGACTTCCATGGCAGAGGCTAGATTTTCAATAGTGATCTAACATCAAACGATTCATTCTGTAATTTTCATTCATTCTTTTTTTCTTTTCTTGTTACATATTATATTTAGATTATGCATGTACGTGAAGCAACTGAATTAGATTTAATTCATGCAAAAAAAGAAGATTTAAATAGAACTATTCAATTATTTTATCAAAATCCAACAAAAATTCAACATCATATCTATGATGCTAATATTATAAATAATGATGATAATGATAATATTGATTTATATGATACAAGTATTACATCATCAATAGCACCACCACTACCACCACCATCACAACAACAACAACAACAACACCATCAATCTTTATTGAAATTATCAAGTAAATCCAATCAAGATATTACTACTCTTATTAGTAGTAGTAGTAGTAATACTACTAATAGTACTACTAATAATAATAATAATAGTAATACAATACAATGGATGAATCATAATTTTCAAATAATGCGTTTTCATTTAGGTAATGTATTATGTGATATATGTCATAAAAATTGTTCCGATTTATTAAATCCACCAAAAGCATTAGAATGTTTACAATGTCGTATGCGTATCCATATTGATCATATAGATAAACATGAAAAATTTGTCTCATGTCATAATGCTACAAATGTACGTTATATAAGAATGTCTAATTCAGCTATATGTAAATTATGGATTGAACAATTAATGTATTTACGTCAATATTTAAAAGAATTACAACAAACTAATGAACAAACCAATATCATAGATAATCATAATACTACTAATCATAATATTGTACATATAAAATCATTATATCGTAGTATACGTGCTGGTTCATTAGGTCCTACTACTTTACCTAGTACTAGTACAACAACGACGACGATGACGACGACAACGCCAATGTCAACATCAAGTACTTTAACAATTACTAATCAAAAATCTGATTTTCAATCTTCATTTCGTAAAAAATTAATTGGACCAATAGTGAATGTTACCAATAATATTACAACATCTAATGTAAGTCATTTATTATCACCAAAATATAATAAATCACCACGTTCATTATCACCATCAATGAATAATTATCAAAAATAAATCATTTTATTCAATATCCTTATTGTGTATACTATTTTCTTTATAATCAATTAGTTGCTAAGTATCATATGTTATCTTCTGTATTGTTACTATGTTGTTTATATTTAAAAGGAAATGAAAAGTTTTCTCTTTTTTTTTCTTTTACTTCTTACTTTATTTTTTTTGCATTACATCATACTATTTCTGTACATTTTTGTTAAAAAGAAATTGTACAATCAATCATGTCTTCTTCCTATTTTTTTTCCTCTCCACTCCCTTCCCCCCCCCGAATTGTTGTAAAGATGCGTGTAGATAATATATGAAACCTTTATTCTGTGATCCCCTACTTTTTATAGACCATACATTTATATATATATATATATATATTTATGAGAATAAGATAGAAATTAATCTATTCACTTGTTGATTACCCATCCCAGTTATCATTATTGACAATATATATATATATATATATATATATATATATATATATTCCTTGAAATTTCCTCTGTTTCTCCCCCTCCCCTTTTGTGTGTGTGTGTGTGTGCGTGCATGCATGTACGTGAATGGGAAAACACAAATATATATATACATATATTTGATTCATAATTTGACAGTGGATTGATAATTGATTTTTTTTCACCTTCCTCCCTCCCATCTCATCATCACATCCCCCTCTCTCTCTCCCTCTCTCTCTCTTTATGACACCTCATTCCTTTCATTTTTTTTTTCATTATTTGTACGAAAGAGAAAAGAAGAAAAAAAATAAACAATCACCAGTATAGTTTATCGTTATTATTTCTTTTTTTTTCTTTTGAAAAAATTCTTTTCTTTCTACTTTTCTTTTTATTCTTTACACATTGAATAGAATGATCATTTGTAATCTATACATATTTTATATGTATTGTGAATAAATAGTTTACTGTTTGTTATTATTTCATTCAGAATTTCTTTCATGTTAATATATATATTGTGTATATGATTGAATAATGTAAAAGAAAAAAAAAACAAATTATTAATCACTATGCTGTTTTGTGTGTGTGTGTTGATTCTTGTTGCTACTATTGGATTGGTTAATTGATTGATTGATTGATTGATTGATTGGGTTGAGTTGAGTTGGGGGTAACCAATGGAAAGATAATCATGCCCCGTATACATACTAATTGTACATACGTATATATATCAATAGAAACTATACTATATACATTGATATTATAAAAGTTTATATGTTATATTGCTCTTTGGTAAATATTTTTACAGAATAACAATTAAATGTTTGTTTTGTTTTAATTATTGTTGATTTTTTGTTTGTTTGTTATTCTTGTTATTATCACGGTTGGGATACTTCATCTGTACGAATAGAAGGTTAATAGATGAATATTTACATTAGATAGCTTATTTAGTATCTATGCTATAGGACTTTAATGTAACTTAAATCAAGAATATGTGATTAGATTTACTTACTTACTTACTTAAGCCTGTGACTCCTTGTGGAGAAGCATAAACCACCCATTAACATTCTCCATCCAACCTTTTCCTGGGGAGTCTTCACCAACTCTTTCTAGTTGTTATTCATCTTTTTCATATCTACTTCTATTTGCGACGTAACGTATCCTTTGGCCTACCTCGTTTCTGCTTCCCTTCAGGATTCTAAGTTAACACTTGCAGTTTGATGATTTCCATAATGTATATCCTATTTACTTCTGTCGTTTCCTAATTTTGTCTTCAGGTGGAAGCTGGTTCGTTCTCTCTCATAGTAGGCTGGTGTTCATTGTATCCGGTCAATGGATATTGAGCATCTCACTTAGACACGTATTCATAAACACTTGTGCATTGTTGGTGTTGGTTGTAGTAGTTCTCCACATTTAATCTTCGTATAACAGAACTGTCTTGACGTTCGTATTAAAGATTGTGACTTTGATATTGGTTGACAGTTGTTTTGAGTTCGATATGTTGTTCAATTGTAGGAATGAGGCCCTTGCTTTTCCAATCCTCACCTCTACGTTTGCATTGGATCCTCCTTGTTCATCGATGATGCTTCCCAAGTATGGGAAAGATTCCACATCTTCTAGAGTTTCTCCATCAAGTGTGATTGGATTGGTATTCTCCGTGTTGTATTTGAGGATAAAACTGACTCGAATGTAAATATATTTTGCACACCAAAAAACCGTCAACAATCACAATAGTAATAATAAGGTTAAGAGAATATATAACTCATTTAGTAATTGTTAGACTATTTACAAGTTTGACTAAGCCAACAATATGGCGAACTGTCATCAGAATTGATTACCTCAAGTAGTGTTCGTCAGGGCTGTCCACTCTCTCCATTCTTGTTCAACTTTGTCATTGACGTACTTTTAGAGATAACACTCTCCTCATCTAAATTTACAGGGGTTGAACTTCTACCAGGAGGTTCACTTGTTGACTTAGAATATGCTGATGACATAGTTTTATTTGGTGAAGACGCTGACAAAATGCAGAGTCTTCTGACCACTTTAAGCAACAATGCAAGCATGTTCGGGATGCGATTCTCTCCCTCGAAATGCAAAATGTTGCTTCAGGATTGGGTTGCATTGACACACGAACTAATGATAGGGAGTGAAGTAGTTGAGCGTGTCAACCGCTTCACTTATCTTGGAAGTCTCATCAGCCCTTGTAGTCTGGTGTATGACGAAATCTCAGCACGGATACAGAAGGCTCGACTAGCTTTTGCCAACTTGCGTCATTTATGGAGTAGGCGAGATATCCGTCTATCAACCAAAGGACGTGTTTACTGTGCAGCAGTTCGTTCCGTCCTAGTTTATGACAGTGAAACATGACCGGTAAGAGTAGAGGATATCCGTAGGTTACTAGTATTTGATCATAGGTGTCTTCGAAACATTGCTCGTATATCTTGGGACCATCGAGTAAGTAACACAGTTGTTAGGAAACGGGTACTAGGTAAGGATGACAAATCAATTGATGAAGTAGTGAAACTTCATCAGTTGAGATGGCTGGGACACGTGTTACGTATGCCCAATGACCGACTGCCTCGACGTGCTATGTCCAGTGGTATAGGAGTAGGTTGGAAGAAAGCTGGGGGCGGCCAGACCAAAACATGGCACAAGTCCATGAAGTCACTGACAAGTGAACTGAGTCATGTCGGTAGGTGTAGACTACCTGGTTGGGGACCGCGAGATGATAGCAACCGATGGTTAGAGACCCTGAATGACACGTCTCAAAATCGTTTGCAATGGCGCAGGTGCATACACTCTTTGTGTTCTCCCAAATTTCGATCTCCTTATTCCTCCTTGTCTCTTTTTTTTCTCCTCTCAAATTTATTTCACTGGATTATACTCTTTAAGTAACATCTCCAAACACTAATCTTTCCGATTACTGCTTATACTCTTATTACCTCTACCACTACAGGATTTGAATCGACCACTGCATCTCTGTGCTAAGGTGATGTGGCAACTCGAACTGATGGACGTACGTACGAAGTTCTGCGTTGTTACTGACTGACTGACTAAGCCAACAATCAATCATTATCATCCTCACGTACACATTAATTCTATAGTGATTTTCAACAATTTTTTATTCATAATCTCAGTCAGTAATAAATAATCTAGGATACAGGGTATCCTAACATTAGATCTACTGTATTACTTTAGCTAATATTAGCTATAACTATATTAATTATGATAAAATGAAAATAATATGTTAGCATGTTGTTGGGAACGTTAGATCCTCAAAACTCTTATTTTATAATTTTATCTTTGTGGAGCTTGTATGCAGATGTATGCTTGGGCATTTCTTACCACTCGCGCACATAGTCGATTGACGAACTTATCGATTAAATGTTTGAAAAATTCCATGGCAATATAGATTATAAATATTTTGTATAAATACGCTTGATTTGTGTGCTTGAGGGACCTGGTATTTCTGGTTATCTATAGAATACACTTTCTACATCTTGCCAAGAATTCTGGATCGAGTTAGCTGAGTCAGGGACAACGAACCAGTATAGCCTATTGAGTCTCTGAATCCTTGATTCTTCGTTCCGTTCAGAGTAAGACAAATCAGTAGTAGCATTCAAGTTTAACGAACATAATACATGTGATAATAAAAGGGATTATATTTTGAAAAATCCGAGTAAAATTGTATGTATGAACAAATACTGGAACTCATAATGATTTAGATTTATTTGTTTGAATACATGAACATTGGTACAAAGGAGCACCGAATAGATATGCGCTATATAAATCATTTGATTTGTGTGATGGCTAGGATACTGTCTGGGTGTCTAAACCGAAGCAGGTTGTTTTCTTAGAGGGCCATACCCGGGGCCTTTGACCTAAAGGTCTAGTCCACAAGCAATGTCAGGTATAATCCCATGTTAGCCGGTGACCAACATTAGGTTCATATGCCATTTGTTCCTTCAGGGTCCTGGAGCCCATGTGCACCATTGGTTTGGAATCGGGGGTTTCCAACTGTAGGTGGATTCTCCGTGTCCACTAACCCGGTTAAAGCGCTGGACAATCCACTTTTTGTACTCTCGATTTCGTAAAGAACAGTAATGCCACTAGTAGGCAATGAGTAGGACTTCGGTGGTAGTGGTTGTCCGCACGTGGTCATGCAAGAGCATTTGGAGAGGGAGAGCTGACTGTCTCCACTTTCAGCCTTATCAGGGTATTTGAGGGCATTCTTCGATAAGTTGTGTTGATGTAAGTAACAACTCACTTATTACATTAGATTGTGAATAACCTAGTTTCCTCTATGAAATATAGATGGTATAATTTACTTCTAGAGAGAGATCTGTGAAATGACATCACGTTTTCCTTCAAAAACGTCAGTAATCACAAACCAACTGTTTTGCTTGAAGTTTCATGATAAATAGAATACAACTTGATAAGATTATCGGTTGGTGAACTTGAACAGAAAATGATCTAAGCATCGATAGCTATTATATATTGTAATAAAAACAAGATTTAATGTGGCGTTTGGACATTTACTCCAAAAAGAATTGTCGACTGAAACCAATTATGGACGAGGCTATAATTTATGGACGAATCAATCGGGTAACAGATTTCGGCTCGAAATTCACTTACTAGGCATCTTAGCTAATGTCAGTTCGTGACGAAAACCATAAATCTAGTTCCTAATGTTGAGTCGGCTTTCGGAGAACTGCAACGGAGCCTCCAGAGGCCCTAAAGGAGCCGAAGAGTCCTAGCCAATCAGAACATGATGGAGCTTTTAGAATATCAATGTGGCGTGCTACTATTTGTCAGTAGCATAATATGTCTTAGCGGACTGCCCAAAATCTGATGTTGATTTAACAAACGTTAACATCTGTAAATACCCGTGTTTTTCTGTACAAAAATGAACCATTGGAGTAAAGTGTTTTTCGCTTATTTTGCGCCTTTTCTCTCGAGTTCAGGTCGCTGCGTAGTTCTAGCTTGCGGGTTACCAGAATAGCTTATGAACGGAATAAAGCGTCCAAATTAACAAGACTTATCACCTAACCCCAAATTATCAACTGTAAATCATAATTCTAATCCCTTACACACTGGTTTATAACCTTCATTTAGTCCTAATTAGTAGGTGTCCACACTTAATGTCACTCAAAGGTTGTCCATAAATTATACTCTCATCCAATTATAAATAAATACCTGTTTATAAAGTAATGTACAAGTCAGATAATGTTTGCACTAAGTCATCGTACAAATGAAATTCTGATATTATGATACATACTTCTATAGTTCATATTCAGTAGTAGGTTCTAACCTAAATCGTTTCAAAATTGAGTAGAGTAGGTAAACTCTGATAAGGATAATTTGTAGACAACTCAACAGAATAAGATTAGATCATGAGATTGATCATACAACAACCTGTGAATTTTTATTCAGGAGTATCTGAAAAATCAAACATTTTGTAGGTAGTATGAAACTTAAAAGATGCTAGTTAATTTGCTTACTTATAGGGATACATACTGATAGGGAATCAGATTTGTGACACTTTCAATAAAGAGCCTTTGGATTGTGTTTTTTTCTTTGTACTGTCTAGTAAATACAAAATGACAACTTGGTTGGTAGGATTCGATCTGTGCTAAGAAGGACAAGACATTGATCATCACCCAGTGAGCAATCAATTGTAGATATAGGAGGTCAGTCACAGCCCGGTTAGCTCAATGGTAACGTCTCTGACTGTGAAACTGGGTGAAATGGGATCGAATCCGTCAGAGACCATCAGTTCCTACAAGATTACAGGTACACCTTGCTGACGAGTGCCGAAATAGCACGAAACTCAAGTTCAAGGTTTCCTGTTGGCTATCTCTCACCACCATCTTATCTCAACATAGTCCACACAGTGTTGAGTCACCTAGACTAGTGACCACATTGCAACTTGATCAATAAGATTTGATCTTAACTAAGAAAGACCTTACATACATGACATTGATCACCACCCAGTGATCAATCAATTGTAGACATCCAGTTTCATTAAGTCAAAATCTCTCACCGTAAAATGGACCTCATTATCAGTTATTAGCATGATAAGCATTCATTCATGACTAAATATCTTTCTTACTACTTTTCGAGTACACTTCCTATTAGGAATTTCTGTATGTACCACTTCTGGTCATCTGGAATATAAGTTGATAACAACGTGAACATATTAGTCTCAAAATGGACCAACGTAATCAGCATGAATATTTTACTGTGATTCATACAATTCAGTTGATGGATTCGATTTAAGCCTATTGTATAGTGGTTTATTTAAGTAAACAAGAAAACTTTTTGGATCTTAGACATTAAGAACAATCTCAGGCCACCAACATATCTTCGAGACTAGTGATTACATTTTATCAGAATGAGGGCTTGTGAAGATTGTAGTAAGTCTAACAGTTGAATTCATGAATCTATCTAAGGTAAACCACTATTGAAAACCTTGCAAACACTGGATGACCATTTCGTCCTAGTATGGGACCATCTTCACAAATCCCCATTCTAATAATATCACTAATAATAATAATAAGGTGCTCACTAGTGAATAGCTTAGAGATAAATCTCTTGGAGTTCTATTGAGAAGTCGTAACCAGTAAAGTCCGGTCCTTGTTTGATGGAGACAGTTATTCACTTCAGATAATCGATGAGGAGTTGTATCAGATGATGAATCGATTAAAGTTGTTAGACATTAACATCGTTCGATGCCTACTCCGTGGTCTAGAGTTTGGGTGTTTGCATGTGAAACCAAAGACTCAGAGTCCGAGTCCCACGAGCGTGATCGTGAATGCTTACTGCTAAGGAGTCCCATACTAGAACGAAACGGCTATCCAGTACTTCTAGGTTTTCCATGATGGTCTAGCTTTAATTAACTCATCAATTCAACTATTAATTTGTCTTTTCTTATTTAAAATTGCAATTCATGTGATTACATTACTTAAAATGCAAACTCAACAAACATTACGTAACTCAATAATATAGGGCATATCATCATAAAGCGTTTTCTAATGGTAAATCATTTGGTAGAATACTACTCAAAAAGGATCAAATAGAATCCCATTAAAAAGAATAAAGACCCATGAATAGGACTCAAACGAAGTATTTGCAATAAGACTCAAATCATAGACTCAAACATAGTTTATTACAATCAATATAAATGGATAGACTCATGGCATCAAACAATGTTCCTTATCGAATTTGAATAATTCAACACAAGAATAACTAAAGGAAAATGATTCCAAACTACATTTTTCGGGATTTGATTCATTCAGATGGAATGAAACAATTGATCAGTCTCTTATCACTTCCAAACATCTACCAACTTCAGTTGTCCACTATGTGATGGAAATCTATCATCAAATATCTCACAAATCTCCACTGAACCACTTGAATATACCATCATGATGTATTCATCAATTTCAGAACCAATCTCCTGATATATAATATGTGAGAAGTAATGACCTGTAGGATGGACAAGCTGTATATGACAACGTCGTTATCTCGAACTTACTGATATCGATTTTCAGAGATTCCATTAGAATCGCACATAGGAACATTAGTTTACACTAGTTCAGTGAGTTTCAAACAAACAAAGAAACAATCATTCAATCATCCATAGTTCTATGCTCAATGGTTTGGTGGTTAACCTTCATCCACAATGTTACAAATGATTCGTTCTTCATTCAATTTGATGAATATTCGAAATGTATTCAATTCAGTGAATGATGGAACGCAACGCAATCCAATAGAAAATTGATACGATTATGTTAGAAACTATCCATGTCAATAGTCATTTCACATCATTCAACACAGACATTCATACAAATAGATTATCATAAGCAAGATGGAATGAGGTCAAAACTAAACAATCAGTTCAATATTGTATGAGGTTAATCACTTTCTTCTACACACAGACGCACACACACACACATGTCTAAGGTTACAGAGGGAGGCAGAGAGAAATCGATTTCATATTGTCCGATAACGTTTGAATGTCATAGATACAAATCAATTTGAAGTTGTATGTCGATTAATTAGTTGATATTGTATTGTATTGGTGATCGATTCAGTGTGTTGTGTGTCTTGTGTGTTTGAAGGATATGAAACCCCATCACATATAACACATTATTGACACTTTCAGATTTTCTCCATATCGAACATGTATACAACGGTTAGTTCAGTTCAGTTGAGTTGAGTTGAGTTGAGTTCACTTCCATCTGATCATGATACGACCGATTGCATTGAACACTTAATTGATCAGGAAGGGATTTTGTCGGATATTGTAGTAACTCCAATAGTTGAGATCATGAGTCAATTGAAGCTAGACCATCATGGAAAACCGGAAGGCAGTGGACGGCTGTTTCGTTCTATTGTGGAATTCGTCGACAATTGTAACAACATAAGTGAATGTGTGCGTTTAAACAATTTGATTACACAATAAATGGTAATTGTGATGACTAATTTTGAAGAGCAAATATTTGACGTTTCTCAATGTACTTTCCTTTCACTGAATGAAATATTTGAAGGCAATGATGGATAGTGCCTAACAGTGGAATCCAACATAAGGTGCTTTCGTCCCATTCGGGACATATCAGCCCATCGCACAAGAAGGTGGCTATCAGGATTCAGTAAGTTGGTGGATAACGCGATGGCATTTGAAGAGAACGGTACTGGGTTCGGGTGCCGGAGTGAAAATCAACTCTACGATGTGTGTGCATCCAGTTGGTGAATCACAAATCGGATGAAACGCGCTTTGTCCTGGATTCCACTACTAGTCACTATCCATCTTTTGCTTATCATGTTTGTGACTCATAGCAATATCGAAGCAATCCGCACATGATGCACATATACCAATAGGAGACTGATCAATTGCAGTCCTGATGACATCAATGGGAAGATACAAGTAAAACAACATCAAGTGAATTGAAATATTTGGAAGACTAACACACACACATTTCAATACACCACAATTTTATTTTATTTCGCATCTGATTAAATGCTGTTTCAACTTTACTTGTAATCAGTGTTACGCTTCATGAAATGTGAAGAACTGTCAATGAGCAGTAGAGAAATATGAAGAAGGATTGAATAGGATTTGGGTAAGTTTTTATAGAATGGAACACTGGTGGGTGTGTTGAGTCATACGTGGCGGCGAACACGAAACGTTTGAGATAAGGATGTTAACATGAGTCAGTTGTGTTAGATGATTGTAGGTATTGAGGACAAAATTGTGGATGTGTCTTTCGTGTTACGTCTCATTCTTCAATAAGTGATATCATTAATATTGAGGGAAGTA
>OX103725.1:44272478-44314978 GCA_944470365.2 Schistosoma intercalatum
CTTGCTGGCGTTGGTGTCGCACTAAGCGCTAGAGCTGAGGCAGCACTAGTCGATTGGATCCCCATTAACAGTCGGTTATGTGCTGTTAGATTGGAAAGTTCCATCAAAGTGAGAAGAAATCGGCGTGAGAAACGATGTCTTTTCGTCATCTTCGCCTATGCCCCGACAGATTGCAGCCCGGATGCAATCAAGGATGAGTTTTACCACCAGTTATCAGTTCTTCTCCAGAAAGTGCGTTCGACAGATATTGTAGTACTAGCCGGAGACTTGAATGCTCAGGTCGGGCGTCTAGGCACAGAAGAGAGTCGTTTAGGTGGCCGATGGGGACTCGTTGGTCACAGGTCAGATGATGATGACCGTCTACTGCAACTTTGCACAGACCACAACCTGTTTCTGGCTAGCACTAACTTTCGGCACAGTCGTCGCCGATGTGCCACCTGTCGTCCTCCCTCTGCATCTCATGCCTGGACTCAGATTGATCACATCGCGATCAGCTACCGCTGGCGTGGTTGTGTACAAGACTGCCGCTCCTTCTGGAGTACCTATCTGGACTCTGACCATTCCTTGGTCTGCGCTAACCTTGCCTTACTTTTCAGTGGCCAATGAAGTGACCACCACCAAAAGATTGATGTTAGCAAGCTGGTTGCAACTTCTGTTGCAAGTAAGTATCGAACCGAGCTAGCCTCTAGGCTAGCTACCACTCCACCGAAAAGTATAGATGAGCATTGGTTGCAATTGCATGACGCCATGAGAATGGCGGGAACAGTCAGTTGTGGGTTTGCGAAACGTCCCGCTTTTAAGCACTGGGTTTCTTCTGGTTCCTTACAACTCATTGAAGCCCGTCGGTCTACTCCGGGTGACCGTGAGTTTGACCATAAACGAAGGATTTTACGTAAGGAAATCGGGCAAAGCTTGCGTAAGGACCGATGCGTGCTAATGAGCTGGAAGCAGCAGCTGCATCTGGTAACTACCGGAAGCTCTTCCAGCTCATCCGAGCCACTGGCAGCAAGAAGTCTGGTGTGAGTGAAACAATCTGCGAGGATGATGGGATGCCAATCACTAACATCCGTCGACGTCTTGGACGATGGGCAGAATTTTTCGAAGGGCAGTTCAACTGGCCTGCTGCTCCGGCAACATCGGTCAGACTGTCCTGCCCTCCATGGCCGGTGACGACTGATCCACCAAATGAGGAGGAAGTCCGCAAGGAACTCCAACTCTTGAAGCGTTACAAATCACCTGGCCCAGATGACTTACCTCCGGCTCTTTTTAAAGATGGTGGTAACTTTTTGACTAAGGAATTGACGACGTTGTTCACCAAGGTTTGGGAACTAGAGAGTGTACCAACGTCATGGAATGAGTCGATAGTTGTCCCTATCTTTAAAAAGGGTTCACGTCGTTCCTGTAACAACTATCGGGGGATAAGTTTACTTCCGATTGCGTCCAAGCTATTGGCTTCCGTCACTCTTCGTAGGTTGTTGAAAACCCGAGAAAGATTGACTCGCGAGGAGCAGGCTGGGTTTCGGTCTGGTCGAGGATGTATTGATCATATCTTCACCCTCCGCCAAATGTTAGAACACCGCCATACTTTTCAAAGGCCAACAATCGTAGTGTTTCTTGACATCAGGGCTGCCTTCGATTCGTTGGACAGGACTGTTCTCTGGGATTGTCTATTGAAGAAGGGTGTGCCTGAGAAGTTTATTAATATCCTAAAAGCCCTGTATAAAAACACCTCAGGCAGAGTGAGGGCATACAACCACCTCTCTCCATTGTTCCATTCGAGCAGTGGGGTTAGGCAGGGTTGCCCCATCTCACCATTCCTCTTCAACTCTGGAAACAGCTCTGATGAATGTAAGTAATCGTGGTGTGGATCTGATGCCTGGAGAAAGACTTCTCGACCTTGAGTATGCGGACGATATTGCCCAAGCCATGCAATCCGCACTTAATCAGTTGGCGATCAGTGTCCGTAGGTATGGTATGTGCTTTGCACCTTCGAAGTGCAAAGTACTTCTACAAGACTGGCAAGATTCTAATCCTGTACTCACCCTGGTTGGTGAGCAGATGGACGTAGTTGAGAAGTTCGTGTATCTGGGTAGCTGCATAAGTGCTGGTGGGGGTGTGAGTGATGAGATCAATGCACGAATAGTGAAAGCCAGAGCGGCTTATGCCAATCTGGGCCACCTTTGGCGCCTTCGTGATGTTAGTCTGGCTGTAAAAGGCCGGATCTACAACGCGTCGGTGAAAGCAGTTTTGCTCTATGCTTGTGAAACCTGGCCTCTCAGAGTTGAGGACGTTAGACGACTCTCTGTGTTTGATCATCGCTGTCTCCGAAGGATTGCTGACATTCAGTGGCAACACCATGTCAGTAATGCAGTGGTTCGGCATCGTGTGTTCGATCACAGAGACGATAATGCAATTGGTGTCACCATCTTGAAACACCGACTTCGGTGGCTTGGACATATTCTACGAATGTCGTCCCAGAGAATTCCACGTCGTGCACTATTTGCCGACTCTGGGACTGGTTGGAAGAAGCGGAGAGGTGGTCAGTGCATGACATGGTGTCATGGTATGAAAGAAAGCTGCAAATGACTGGCTTGTGTTGGTCCTTCACGACTCCCTGGTTGGGGTCTGAGAGATGGTGCTACATAGTGGCTGGAGACGTTATCAGATATGGCTCAGAATAGAAGCCAGTGGCGATCCTGCTGTAACCTTCTTTTACTTTCTTCATAAAAAGTGGTTGTGTCTCCTTTACCTGAAAGATTTCTTCTAATTGTACCTTTTTGTTCCGTCGTTACTACCACACTACCTTACTCCAATCTCTTCGTCATTGTTCGCTTTTCTTTTGCGCTCCTTAGTTTTTTTCCTACTTCTCTTCGAATTCTCATTGTTTTGTGTGACGCATATATATTGGCGCTCTCTTGTACCAATATTCATGTGTTCAAATAAATATATATGGAATATAACGCTTATACAAAATAAGGAAGTGAATGAATACTTGAACAATACTGTTTTGGCATATGCTTGGTTGTTTGGGGTCATTTCTTAACCAACCAACCTAAGCTGTTACAAATCTACTGAACTGTAGTTTATTAAGGATTTGAATCATGGTAACTACCGCTTCTTGTACATATAAATGACTAGATTGAGGTGAATAATGTCGGGATTTTGATTCATGGTTTTGTCAAGTGACAATACATTCGTTCCATGCTACTTGAAATTATGATGTCATGTTGTGGCATTTTCGTTTTATTCAAAAACGCAAGGAAAATACCTAGGACATCGAAAACCAAGACACACTCTAACACTTCATCAGGAAATGCCTATCAAACTGATCAGTAAACACTAAGTTAACATAAAATATACTGAATGGATTCATTATCCTATTCCACGTGAACAACACTTTCGAAATCAGAAAAATGAATTATTTGTGTCCTCCACAACTAGGTGTTTGCGCACAGAACCAAAGAAATCCTTACAATCTATACCGTACAATTTAAAGAACACAAGAACAACTGGAGGCAAACCAACCATCATATACCAAATAAATAGTTGTGACTGATAGGAGAATTACATTATACAAAGGAAATATTGTTCAGGAAACAATAGCTAGAGGTGAGAATCCACGACATAGTTTCTCTGAAATCAATCCATGTGGATAATTGAAGATTGCGGAAAAATTGAATTACTAGATGGACGATACACAAATCCTTCATATTTTAATAGCTGAACAAACAATATAGATTTGAGTGGGTCATATACATGCTTAACTATGTTCCAAATAATTTAGATGCAGAACAAACATTGAATGCTACGATACAGTTACAAATCAATTCGAATAAACAATCCACCATTGTTTTCACTGAGTTACTGCCTCAATGACATATACGGTTGAACTACACTGACAACGGATTCTCCCTAGAACTTCAGGAAATACCTCACGAAGTCAGTCACAAGTGAACACATGATGATTATTGTTAAAATGGAGTTTCTACGGTACTGCAGAAATTTTTAACAGTTGATTTTATGGATCAATTAAAGCTAGATCACCATGGAAAACCAAATTTTGAGAATTCGACTGTTACTAAATGGATTTCACTTCTACTTCAACTGTGTTACGTGATTACTGATGACAAACGTTATTGAAATTACTTGGTATCAAATGAAAGTTGATGTTGAATTCATTGGATTATTCTTAGCTTGAAGTCGCATCAAACCCACATCATATTGAAATGTATTCAGATGCTTGGATTTACATGAATCAATACTCATCTTTGAATACAATAAGTAAACTACTAACAACTTGTAAGTAGTAAACCGTTGACAATTAAGATTAATAAGTGAAAGTAGAATATTTTTCTCATTGACGAATTGTTTTACACTGGGTGGTATTAATTTTCTATGGATGGTGTACGGTAGTACAATTTCATGGATTGATTGTAGTTACACATTAACACCTTTGGATTCTGACCAGCTCAGTTATTCATAAGTTCAGTGTTCACACACGAAATCAAAGATACTGGTATGTAATCCCACGTGCAGGATCATCGATGCGCATTATTGATGAATCTCAGATTTTCAATGATGGTCTAACTATAAAGATCTTTGACGAATGATTGATTTTTGTGCATAGTTTTGAAATGCTTTAAAGCTAATAGACAATATATTGATACGTCTAACAAACTGATTTTACTACCTCTTCATATTCTACGGAATTCCTCTACTCTGAGAATACTATGGTGTGTGTTACTGATATCGATAGATATAAGTAGTATGTATCATCAATCGAAAGTGAAATGTCTGAAGGTAGAGAGTTAAAAAACAATTCAAAGAGAAGAGTAAGAGAATAGAAAGTGATTGGTATGGAAACGAAGGAACAATGAAGTATGAGACAATCGATTGATACTTTGTACATGAAATATTCACTGTATGGTTCTCAGATTTCATCAAGAGATTCTATAATCCTATGTCAATAAAGTTTTGTTGACCGATTTGTGTTCTTGTTCATTACACAATTTGTGTCTTGTACGAATCTAACTGAATTCCAACATATAAATCCCTATATTCTGACATTACGTTATATGCAAACTTTCGTTTATATATTACTACCACTGAATTAACTATTTCTATGTATCCAGTGTTCATCTTGCTGTGCTAACTAGTTATGGCAACTTGGACCCATGTATATATATGTCTGGTCCTACATTGTAGCTAACTGAGTGAATGAATGACTAACTGACTGACATTACTTCTCAAGTTGTCATTATCTCCACATAAACTGATCCATAAATTAAATTGAATATAAATTTAATGAAACATAATAATAAAATGTGATGAAACAGCAGTTAACTGTGTTGCTGGTTTCCGATTCATCCCTTGATTTGTCATGGAAACCATCTTCATCTTGTTTATTGTACCAGTCAGCCAATGAGTTCATCAAAACAATATTAATCCTGGTATAAATATACATCACTACAAAATATAACATCACCACAAAGGTTTGAAATTAATAATGTGAATAGAAAAACAGTTGTAGCTGCACTGTACTGTGTACTATTAATGTTGACAGATATAAGTAGTATGTGCCATCAATCGAAAGTAACAATATCTGGCGATAGAAAGTTAGGAAGGTCGAACAAACAGAACAACAACAAAGAATGACTGATGTAGAAACGAAAAAACAATGAAGTTGGAGACAATTGATTGGTATTTTGTAAACGAAGCATTATATTTTAATGTACAGTTCTCAGATATTACCGAAAAGAGATTCTTTAATTCTGTATTGAAATACATTCGATTGTCTCGTGTGTTCTCATTCACTACAGTAGTAGTAGTAGTAGTAGTCGCAGTATCATAAGTAGTCGTAGTAGTAAATGTCGTCGTCGTCATAGTAGTAGTAATCGTATTCCTCGTCGTCTTCGTATTAGTAGTATTCATAGTAGTAGTATTGACTTACTTATGTTCAAAATCTTTGAAGATAACTTTATATCTGATAAACTTCTCATCATCAAATCTATAGATATCTACGTAAAATTCAACATTGTTGAAAAATTTCTCCACAAGCGAATTAACCTTATGAAGAAAATGTTTATTGATGAAAAAAAATTAATCAAACAAAAACAAACTGAAGGTGGAGAGTGGTGGTGGAGTAGGTGGTGATGGTTGTGGAGTAACTTTCGGTGATGATGAGGATGATGATAGTTAAAACAAAAAGAAAGAGAAAGAAAGAAAACAGAAGAGAATAAACATGAATAAGCATCTATATTATTGTTAAGAGTATACTCTGTGGGGAATTTATTCGTCGTCGACGACGACGACGACACCAACAAAAGAAAAACAATCAATAATTCCATCAGAAAGTTTTCTTCTCACTCATTTTCTTCATTTTTTTAAATTTTTCATTCATTTTTTTTGTTAGAATAAGATTTATTTAATGAGTAGAAATTATGCAACGTTTGATTTCTCCGGTAAAGGAAAAAAAGAAGAACAAAATCACGTTAGAAATTTCTTCATAACAAATTAAAAGAAGGATTGAAGTTAGGTATTAACATTGATAGATAATGACCAATTTGAAGGTCTGGTGATTAAGTGTTCACGTGAGAGATCGAAGGTTATGGGTTCGAACTTCATCAGGTGAAATAGTGAAGGCGCAAGATTAAGGAATTCCCGTATTGAGACGAGATCGTTGGCCAGTGTGATAAGTACTGCAAATCGAACGCCATATCCGTCTCCTAAGCTATTCTGTAACCCCTAAAGCTAAAACTATACAGCGACCTGAACACGAGAGAGAACACGCAAAGTATGCGAGTAGTACCTTACTCCAAAGGTTCATTTTAATACAGAAAATATAGGGTTTTTATAATATTTTAAATGTATTTGAGTTGCTCAAAGATTCTGAAATGCTACTAAACATAATAGCAGTATAGCAATTAGCCAATCAGAGCCTGTACATGTGACGTTTCATTTCCTCGATATTTCCAGCTAAAACTTCAAGTGAACGGTGATTGAATGAAATGGATCTCAGTTTTTCCTAATGCTTGCTTGCCTTTTGCAAGAAATTTGCTGGATCACCCCAACACAATGCGTCTAGGTTTTTCATGATAGTTTAACTATCATTAATTCATGAACTAAACTATTGAAAAAAGGAATCATACTTCTTTTGACTACCTTAATGGGTATTCTATTTATATGATCGTTTTGAACAGTGTTATCACTTAGTTCTTAGAAAATATGAAACAAACTTCGGGAGAGAAAATTCAATCTAATAACTTTAGTTGTCATGACTGTGCACTGCTGAAGAGTCTCACAACAGGACGAAACGGCTGTTCAGTGATTTCAGATTTTCCGTAGTGGGCTAGATATAATTGACTAATGATCTCAACTACTGAAATCGATACAATCTCCACAAAACCCTTTCTGACTTTATTTGTATTGAATAAAATTCTGGGATAACAATATAACATAATGATTTCTCGCGTATTGTGGCTTTCATAGATGAATATATAGAAATTGGTGCTTTTAACCCTGCCCTGAAGTTAACATCAGTTGTTGGTTAGCAAATATATGAATAACATAACGTGAGAAGCCATGACCAGTAGAGCTGATCTGGCGGATCTGATGTCAATAAAAATGGAAGATGGTCGCGCAGTTATGTGGAGATTAAAAGACCCGCGTTCAAATTCTGTGAGGGGAATCGTGGATATGCACTGCTGAGCAGTCCCATACTAAAACGAAACGGTCATTCAGTGCTTACATGCATTCAATTGTGGTCTAACATCGATCATTTCATGATCCCAATCAAAAACGTATTATTCTCCACAACACTATACTGCTGACATGGAATCATTTAATATCTAATCCATTAAAATGAATTACTGCTTGTGGATACAACCTGATAGGTACCAAAATTAAATCAGTCAAGTGCTTCCTGCGATTATCATAAACTATATTTGATTGAATGCAGTTAGATATGGAAAACACCATACCGTGTATATTGCAATAGATCACGTTGAGAACCAGATTAAATGAAATCCTTCTAGCCAGTTGTTCATTTGTTTCAGTGACAATCCATTCTCTAATATTGGTAGTTTGATTCAAAAGTAAGATGGTGGTTGGAAGTACTCAACAGGAAACCGAGGATCCAGGTTTCGTACTATTTGGCACTTGTCATCAAGGTGTACCTGTAATCTTGATGGAAGTGATAATTTTTAACAGATTCGTTGCCGTATCATTTATCTTCACAGTGAGAGACGGTATCTCAACATAGTGCACACAATTTCGAATCAGTCGGATGAGTGGTCACATTTTAACTTGTTCGATAGGATTCAGTCTGCACTAAGAAAGACCTGACATACATGACATTGATCACCACACAGAGATCAATCAATTGTTATCTCATAGGTGCTCTTTATGATCTCAGAAAGCATTAAGAGAATTTGCTTCAATCTGAAATTGATCATTCAAAACGCTAAGCAAATCTACTTTAATGACTTTAGTTGCGATTAAACATCTTCAGAGATTTGATATTCATCAGTTTCAACATTCTTACTGAATGTTTTGTTCAATTAAACAGATAACTGATTGGCTATATTCCTATTCATTCATATTGATTTATCTACTGATTATAGACTGATATGAATACCATGTGACCTGATATTTTTCTTACATGCTTACAGTTTCCTCGACTTCATCTAATTCCCAGAAGTATTTAACAGATCCACCTCCACTTCAAGTGAACATAAGCGATGAAAGCATTGTAAATCAACTATAAAGAAAGTCAGTATTATAAATGTATTCACCTAGATAACAAATCTTCCTCATTAACTCCATGGTCTATTTCACTAGTGAATGTTGTAATAGCATCAAATACTTTTAGTGAAATCAAGAAAAAGTAACACACAGACGGAAAGGAGAGAATTGGGAAAACATGAACAGCATTCTTGAATTTGAAGACGATATGGAACTAAAGATAACTGTCTGTCAACTAATATCAAAGTCAGAATCTTCAATACGAACGTCAAGACAAATCTACTGCATTGAGCTGAAACATCCAGAATTACCACAATCCTCATCATCAGAAAAGTACAAATATTTATAAACAATTGTCTATGCAGGATATTCAATGTCCGTTAATGTTGACATCATCAGCAACAGCATATTTCAGGAGAGGACAAACTAGCTTCAACCTGAAGAGTAACTAGGGAAAAGATGTCTAAAGTGTATGAGAAATACATTGCTGAAATCATCAAACTGCATCATGAATCAATCACCAACTTGGAATCCTCAATGGAAACGAAAAAATGGAAGGTCAAAGAACACATTACGTTGAGAATCGGAATCACACATATAATAGATGAATAGCAACTGGAAAGAACTGGAAAAAATTATTCAGAACATTTATTTTATTCATTTGAACACATAGATATGTGTACGGGGCTTAACAGATAAATATGCGCCATACAAATCCAATGAGATTTGTGTGAGAGCTGTGATATTGCCTGTTTTGGTTTGACCACTCCGTCAGTATCTCAGCCTTCACAAATCGAATGATTCATGTGGCGCACATATATTTTGTGCCTCCTTGCACCAATTATTATGTGTTTAAATAATAAATAATAATAAGTGATATAATGGTTTGTTTGTAAACTGTATTTGATGTTAATTCACCTGATATTATATACTTGAATCTTCCCTCTGAGGTTTGAGAACGCTCGTACTAGATTCCATCATTATCCACTGTCCACCTTTGTTTGTAATGCTTGGTATTAAAAGCAGTATCGAGGCAATACACACAATACGTACATATGCCAACAAGATACTGATCAGTTGCGCTTATAAATAACAATGAGAAGATCCAATTAAACAACAACACCGAGCGAAATTAAACTTCATCCAGTTGCACAATCAAGTGGGTATCAGGTCTCAGCAGCATAGTGGATAATGCGATGGTGTTTGAAGCGAATCGTTTAATGACGGTTATTATGCTAAGCTCACGTACTTTATTCTGGCTTTCGGACAGCCCATTCTATTCATGCTACTTGAGTCACATTCTGACCTTGTTATTTATTCGCTTATCAATCTTGACTGTTTATATATGAGCTCGTAGGTGTGTGTACATTTCCAATCCCATTGCTCATCATACGTCTGTAACTTACTTTTGTGTAATTATAAATATTGATTAACGCTTGGTTAAAGGGGAGTTAGCTTATAAGCCATCTCCACTGCGCATCGTTTCTCTTCTCTCTATTCTATTCGCTGCATATACAAAATATGTGTATACAAAAGTCCATTCTCGTTGTTTGACTTATATAATTCCGTTATTGACTAACGCGATTTAAGTCGACGATTACACACGAGGATAGGCGCTAACAAACATTCATACCATCCAATTGGAGTCAGATCAACGGGTCACTAAAACAGTACTCCAGCAATGCACATCCACGAACCCGCCCACAATATTCAAACCAAACATCTTCAATCTAACATACGAATGTTTAAACTCTAAACCAGTAAGATCACATTCAATTGTGTTGATGTTTAACTTCAATCAATCCATTGCTGAAGAAACTTATACTGGAACAAAATGACCATTCAGTTCTTTCAATTATCAATGATGGTCTAACATCAATCTTAATCAAAAAGTTAAAAAATATATTTAAGTCATACTCTAATTGGGTTTGTTTACTTGTTCGTTGTTGTTGTCGGGGGTGGTGGTGATTCTTGTGCATCATTCAATATTTGCATCGATAATTGAGCTAGGTGTTTTCCTTTAAACCTCCACTGTAGACAGATATATAAAAAGAAAGAGGGAAGTACATGTTACCTATTCACTGGTCATTTACATATATGCATAGATATATCCAACTTCTAAGTAACACATATATATATGACAGATATAAATATTGCGTGATCTAATTTCAACAACAACAACAAAAAGAAAAAAGAAAGGAAAGAAAAGAGAGAAAAAAGAAAAAAAGAAAGAAAACACATTATTGTTGGCATAAACCACAATGATTAATTTTCATTTTGTCTTTCCAATTCATTATTACTATTATTCATTTCATCAGTTAATTCTCTCTGTCTCTCTCTCTTCATATATATATGTCTTGTTACTACAATAGCAACAACCACCACCACCACCACAACAACAACAACAGAAACAGGAAATTATCCATTCTTATATTATTTTCTAAATAAAATCAATTGATGTATTATCTTTCCCCCCTCTTTCTCTCTCTCACTCCTAAATTTAGTTTACATGCTAATAATATTGATTCTATTCTCACCTATCCCACTTTTAACTCCACCCCCTTCTTTCGTTTTTTTATAATACCATGTTCATCTATACCTGTATGATAACATTGTTGCTTAATGATTGAATATGATAAAAATTTCAAATTTTTGAATGTTTAATCATTGACTTTTTGACAACTTTTCAATCTTTAGAAATCAGGTTCTCTTGACCTTTAAACTGAAAATCAATAATTCACCAGTAAGAAAGATGGTTTCCATGGAAGATAAGTTCATATATTGAATGAATAAGATCATAACTGATCATAATAATCTAAACTGATCTACTAAACTATACAGTAAACAATTCGCTTGCAAAATGCCAATCAATCGTCTCATACTTGACTGTTCCTTCGTTTTCATACTAACCACTTTCCGTTCTCACACTTTTCTCTTCGAATTTTCTAAACTTTCTGTCGCTAGGCATTTCACTTTCGATTGATGATACATACTACTTATATCAGTCAATATCAGTAGTATACACTAAAGTACCGTTCCAATATTTTTTCTATTCATAATATTAATTTCAAATCTCTGTGGTGATATTCTATCTTGCAATGATGTACATCTGTACTAAGGTTTAAAGATGGTCTAATTTAAATTAATTCATGAATTCAACTATAAGATTTACTATAATCCCTACAAAACTTCGCCTAGAGCCCCTCCTAGGCTACTACCGTTCTTAAGCCCGGATAAAGGAAGAGGGTTGAGCATACGGTTAGCGATTCCATCCCTTAGAAAACTAACACGCCAAAAAAAGCCATTCCCCACAACCCAACATTCAGATTATTTCATTTTACAATGTATGAATTTAAAAGAGCTTGCACTTTTCTCATTCTATCTGATGATAGATAAAGAGAAAAATATACCTAACACTTCAAAGTCTTCATTTGAATAGTTCAGTATCCATACACTTTTGAAAAGATTTCTAGCCTCATACCTTTAGATAACAAGCTAAAACGGATCATAGAGACAACTTTGATACAACTGTGATCTGTAGAATTTATTAAATAAACGATAAGAGATTACATTCACTTGGTGTTGTTTGACTTGTATCTTCCCATTGTTGCTTAAGGATGCAATAGATGGGTTCAAGTCCCGTATTGAACATCAACTCCGAGATGCCGGTACATTCAGATGACGAGTCGCAAATAGAACGAAACGCATGTCCTGGATTCCACTGCTAGCCACTATCCATCTTTGCCTGATGAGGTTATTTTCTTGCTCACTTGCACACACACCCACTTACACACTCACTCACTCACTCACTCACCCATTCACTCATTCACTCACTCACTCACTCATTCACCCATTCACTCACTTACACTCACTCAATCCGTTCAATGTGTGATATTCTATTTCTTCATTACTTGATAAGATCATTTCATTCAATAACAATCAACGACTATCATTATGCATAACGTGTATTCATTCATTCAAATTTTCTCTTATTCAATATTCAATATTTCATTATGAGATGAAGAATAAATTTTTAGCCTTGATCATTAATTTTGATAAAAAATAAATAAACAAATAAATTGAGAAAACTTCTGACAAGTTTCTTTTCTTTTTTCTTTTTCTTATTTTCGTTTTTGTTTTTTCTCTTTTGTTTTTCTCTTCATTTTGCATCTTCAAATAAATCGAATTGTTTAAATGATCGATTTTTGTTTTTCTTTTAATTGAGTTATTGATAAATTTTTCAGTATCAGAAGGGGTTTTTTGGAGTTTATAGTAATTTCAATGGTGGAGGTCATGAGTCAATTGAAGATAGACAACCATGAAATACCTGAAAGCACTGGACAGACGTTTCCTCCTATCATGAGATTCCTCAGCACTGCGCATCCACGACCTCGCCTCGTGAGATTGGAACCCATGACCTATCAGTCTCGTGCCAGGCACTTAATCAACTAGAAAACTGAGCCGGCATCCGCCGTTGTTAATGTCTTACTTCGACTAATCCACGAAATTGAGCAACATATCCACCATTGTCATCAGTGAGTTACTATCTCACAGCTGCTGAGAAGCCCCACAATAGAACGAAACGGTTGTCCAGTGCTTCCAGGTTTACCATGGTGGTCTAGCTTCAACTGACTCATGATCTCAATTATTGAAAGATAAATATTTAGTTGATTTTGTTTTATGTCGATGCGAATAGGAGGATGATCATTATCACGATCTATTAATGGACTAATATGATACAGATATTTCTTAATGTATAATTATTTATTTACTAAATTATGTATATTCACATTTGTTTTATTATAAGCTTCCATTTGATCTATGAATTATTATGATACGATTTACCATTCTTGAATTATGCCTAGTTGATTCCTTACAGTAATCTACATTCATAGCTACATCTGGCTTGATCTTAGACTAATTTCATTTCCTATTTTTTTGGTGTGATATGATCTGTTTGGTTGCAAATGTATATAAACTCAGTATGTTCGAAATGGATGATTCTCATAGTAGAATCTATTATTTAGTATTCTGGATTTAGGATGTAGACAGGGCTAGTCAACAAGAGGAATTCATAAAGACTCTAGACTGCTCGTACAAATTTATGCACCATAGATTCGATCGATAAATCCTTGTTCAATAACTGATGGTATCATTATATCATACATTGATAGGAGTACAAACCTACAAGTGTACGAACAATTGATATCTGATTCACATCAATAGTAATAACTGCAGTGCCCCCAAACGCCTTGGTACAGCCGAGAGTGGGGAGAGTCCGCTTTTAGTGCTAGGCATTAGTTGTAGTCCATAATATATCTTATTCTAGTTTTCGGACATTCCATTCTATTCATTCTACTTGAGTCTTATGTTGACCTTGTCAACTACTCGCTTGTCAGTCTTGATTGTTTTTATATGAGCACGTAGGTGTGTACACATCATATCCCATGATTCATTGCATGTCTGTAGCTTATTTTTGTCTGCCTATAAATATTGATTAACCCCTGACTAAAAATGAGTTGGTTTACCGGCCATCTCCACTCTGCGTGGCTTCTCTTCCTTGTATTCCATTCACCTCATATACAAAATATAAGTATTCAAAATCCCATTCTTGTTATTTGACTTATTTAATTCCGTTATTGGATAACGTGATTTAAGTCGACGATTATATACGAGAATAGGCGATAGCAAACATTTATACGATCTATATAGGAGTCGGACCCACGGGCCACTAAAATGGTGAGCCCTTCAACGAACATCGTCCGATCTAAATGTTTACTGGTTAACCGATTTCATTCATATTGGTGGTTGCTTTTCAGTGTTCTCATGGGTTATTGTCATTAGAACATCGTAAGGCATATCATCATTGCTGACATTAATGATTTTGACTGTCATGTAAGTGGAATAGGTCAACTTCGGTCTGTTCATGCTGTGCATAATTGATTTACGCCATCAATGTGTTATAACCTGTTGCCTATGTGCCCTGTTAATGTATAACGTGATGATATCGCCAATTAGAGAACAGTTAATTATCGACCGGGCAGTGTAGAGTCCTTATTGTTCCTGCTTCCCGCCTAACCCAATCAGTTAAGTCCAGAACACCAGTCTCAGCTTCTGTAATATGAATCACGTATTTCAAATATACTGGGTTTATATACCAACCAGACAGGCCACATCGTACCACAAAATACGAAACAACATTCGTACAAGATTTGCCAATTTTTCTGTGAATGAGGAAAGTAGTAAGTGATAGACTGGGGATAACTCAAGAATGGTGAATCGCATAACGATAGTCTATGGGTCAAATTAAAGCTTATGATAAGAGGAACACGAATATCATTTATCTATAATACGATAAAAATATACGTATAGTATTGGTCTATTAATGGATCCCAACAGTTTCCATTCATTATCCTCATCAGGATATGACACAATGATCAGAATAACTATACATATGATGTATGTGTGCATATGAATGACGCGAATAGTTCGCCAGGATGCTGGGTACCTATGTGGTTGCGCCACAAAATTAACCTGTACTATACAGACTGTGGTGTTAACGCCTATATGGTGTCTCGTTCTCTCCTATCAAACGGGATTGAGCTATACTGATTGAGTTGTCACCTGAACGTCTGAATAGTGTCCGGTTCTCCTAAAACACCAATGTAACATTACCCTATCCCGCAAAAGTATATTATCTTATATACTATATACATTAGTTGGATCATGATATTTTCATTGATTGTTCACTTAGTATTCTCTATTCTATTACTTTATCCATTTCATTTGTTCTCTCCCATGGTAGGTTGTTACTGATAGTGTCTGGTCAACGGATAACTGTCCATAAACACTTGTATCTTCTGGGTGATGGTTTCCGTAGTTCTTCAATTTCTTGCTCCATACAGTAGAATTGTTTTGATATGAACAACAGTGGCAAGAATATAATTTATGGATGGATCAATCAAGTATAAGAAGATAGATCTTGGATTTTCACAAGAAATTCACTAATCCATTTGGTTAAATAGATTCATGACATTTGAGCTGATGTTAGTTCATGATGAAAACCGTCCACATTGAATCAGCAACTTTAACCTCAAAGTAATTTATAACCTTCATTTGGTCCTAGTAATTAGGTAGACACACTCTCAACGTCAGGCTGGCGTCGTTCAAAGGTCGTGCATAACTGATAGTATTACTACAATCGTTTATTATATTGGAATGTAAATGAACAAGATTATAATATAGAATGATACATTTTTGTACATCTATATTCCTTCCATGGACACGTTCATTTCCAGTGATTTTAGATGATATAAGACAGAATGATAATTAAACTAAACTCTTCCATGGAATCGACCAAAGTCGAGCTCCTTATCTCAACGTCATGTTGTGTTTACTCTTAATTGAAAAGTAAATACAGCGATTGGTTACCACGTATATTTGTAAATCGAAGATTAGGATACTGATATTAAGTTACTACACATCAAGAATATTTGATCATGTGAAGATGTATAAGTAAAGATGGATAGTGGTTAGCAACAGGATCCAAGACACACATTTCGTTCTATTTGAGATTCGTCAACCACTATCCATCTTTGACTAAAAGTAATTGTGACTTAAGGCAAAGTCGAAGATGCATATATGCTAATAAGAGACTGATCAATTGCAATGCTTAACATCAATTGGACGATTCAAGCAAACAAAAATACTAAGTGAATTTTAAATTCACCCAATTACACAAACACAAATGACTATCAAGACTCGTTAGGTAAGTGAAAAGTGCGATGGCGTTTGAAGCGAACGGTAATGGGTTCGAGTCCTGGAACGAGCATAAACTCTGGAAAGCAGGTATACCAACCTGAAGAGTCCCAAAAAGGATAAGTCACCTGTCTTGGATTCCTCTCCTAGCCACCATACATCTTCGCTTATGATGACTTATGTGACTTGAGGCAATCCGTACACGATGCACACATGGTAATATGAAAGACTGATCAACTGTAGTCCTGAACAACAATCGGAAGATTCACGTAATTAATACCAGGTGAATGTAGAGATAGTTGTAAAACTATTATTGGTTGAATGAATGAATCGTTCAATTGAATACTAACACCAGTAGCTAAATGGATAACGAATAGTGTTTGAAGTGAATGGTACACAGTTCGAATCCAAGAGTGAACATCAACTCTAAGATGCAAATGAATCCAGTTGACAAGTCCCAAATAGGACAAAACGAGCATCACACTAGATTCTATTATTAGCTAATATCCATTTTTGGATAGAATCAATATATTGATTGATAATATAACAGCCAATGGGAATTCAGCTCATATGAAATGTTATTTCCTCAATAATACTTTTATTTTTCACTGGTTGGAATCATGAGTCAATTGATGCTAGACCACCATGAAACACCTAGAAGCACTGATTGGGCGTTTCGTCCTAGTATGGAACTCCTCAGCAGTGCGCATCCACGATCACGCCCCCGCGAGATTCGAACGTTTATCTATTAGAAATGACATGAGTATTTCAATACTTATATCTTCACTAATTAATAAACAAAACGGAGAAAGAGAAAGATAAACAAAAATTTACTTACAAAAAATGTTTTTTTTCTTTATTTCATAGTTGAAGTTAAAACAAAATTGCTAAAAATAAATAAAGATAAAAAAGGGGTGGTGTTGGTGATCGTGGTGGTGGTGGTAAAAAGGGGGAAGTAGAAAATTAAAGATTGTGCGAACTGTTTGTTTTATTTTCTATTTTGTTACCAACAAGATGTTATTGGTCTCCTCCTCCTCCCCCTCCTAGCCTCCCGTCTTCTTCTCCTTCTTCTACATATTATTAATAATACAGTCAATTTTCTTATCTAAATTGTTTACTTTGTATCGAGTCCAAGAGTGAACATCAACTCTAAGATGCAGATGAATCCAGTTGACAAGTCCCAAATAGGTCAAAACGAGCATCAAACTGGATTCTACTACTAACTAATATCCATCTTCGGATAGAATCAATACATTGATTGATAATATAACAGCCAATAGGAATTCAGCTCATATGAAATGTTATTTCCTCAATAAAACGTTTATCTTTCACTGGTTGTTGTTTACTTTGTATCGTTACACTTTGTACATGAACAGAATTCCGTTTGAAAGAATAAAAAAAGTTTAAAAGTTTAATTAACACAAAAGAAATCGTACACCATGAATGAGATTTTGTATGTGATAAGGGTGATGATGATGATTTGGAAGATGATGATGTGCACTGCTAATGAGTCCTACAATGGGACGAAACGGCCGTCCTATACTTCGAGGTTTTGCATGGTGGTCTAGCTTCAATTGATTCATGATCTCAACTACTGGCATTACTATATTATGTACAAAATCCATTTTGATATATGTAATAGATTATCTCTAGTTTGATAAATGAATTGTTATAAATACAGTTTAGTACGATTTTGTTGACTCCCCATCTCACTCCAGTTTCTTAGGTTCTGATGGCTATTTAGATAAATATACATATGTCACTAATCCTCGTATACAATCATCTACTTAAACCACGTTGGTGAATAACTGCATTCAAGATTGGTCAAATACGAGAATGGATTTCGAATACGTATATATTGTACACTGATTGATCTGGATGAGAAAATGCAAACGCACACACTCGCATGAAAACGTTGGAGTTTGATAAACAAATGCTGAACAGGGTCAAAACATGACTCGACAAGGATGAATGAATTGCCTTGCATGGAACCTATAATAAACAATATGGGTTTAACCTAGCAACCAACACTATACTTTCCATTCATTGTTGTTTATCACTATATTACTTATTTGAATTCGTTCGATTATTCTTCAACCTTCCAAAAGAGTGTTTCAAAAAATATAAAACTCAGTAATGTTAAGTCGTATATGGTTACCAAAATTTACCTTTCAATCACCTCAAAGGATAAATTAAATTCTACTTTGATTATGACTAACAAATATCAGTACCGTACTAAACTAATCACAATAGCTGACATCGGATTTTAAACTCGGTTTATTCGTGTCACAATACTACTGTTTTGACGTTTTGACTGATCTCAAAGTGACGAGAGAAAATGTCGTGGATTTCAGCGCGAAATTCATTCATCCATTTGGCTAAATAGAGATTTCAGCGTTGTAGCTCATGTCAGGTCATGATGAAAACCCCTTCATCTCATTTCTTGCCTTAAACATCAACTGTTGATCATAATCTTTGTTCTTCACACTGGTTCATAACCCTCATTTAGTCCTAATTATTAGGTGAACACACTGAAGTTGACTTCAACGTCGCACAGAAGTGGTCTAGAAATTATAGTCTCACCGTGTCGTATTCACTACCTGTAGTCATTCTTTCAATCATGTTACATACTGAAGTATAGTTCTCGTTATTTAATTGATTGAAAGCTCTAGTCATTACTGAATGTATGTTTCTTATTCCACTGATCGGCGGTATGCCATAAAGAACATAGCTCTGCTTGAAGAGAAATCTCAAATGAAAATCACATTCATTTAAGTAGTATTGACATATAAATGCACAAGAAATTTGATTATAAATACTGAATACCACTACAATCTTCACAAAGCCGTCCATCCTCATATATTAATCGACTAATCTAGAGCCTGGACAAGTATATTGAAGAGTGTTTGTGACATATAGTTATCCTGTATTAGATCATGAATGCTCACTGCTTACAAGCCTCATACCAAAACAAAATCGTAGTCTAATGATTATTGAAGAAGAAGGATGTATTTGCAAAATCCCAATGACTCAGCAATGCATCATCACGACCTGGATTCGAACCCAGGAACTCTCATTCTTGCGCACGAATACTTAACCTTCCTTGAAAATCACTCTAAATGTATATGAAGGTTACAAATGTGAACATCAGCCCACCACCACATTGTTTGTCTTATCTCTAAGAGAAACAAAATCGGATCAATTATCTTCGTATAACGTGCAGATAGTAATTTTCTTATTGATTGTGAAAACAAAGAGAAAAAGAGAAGATAAAAGTTGAGAAAAATCAATCAATATGATCAACGGCGTTTTTCTTTTAAAATCCTTCTTTGAATTTTTGAATAGACAGAGAAATGAAAGAAAGTGGCGGTCATTTTCAAGAAATATCTAATAAAGAGAAAGAAGGTTTTGTTGGTTTGAATGTTTCTAAGGATGAGAGATTTAGTAGTTGGGTAGGTGAATGGTATTGGTTTCAGTCGTGAAGTGATAGATGAACACTGGTATGTAGATCTATCTTGTTGATGAGTTTTGAATAGGACGAAACCTGTGTTTTGGATTTCATTACTAGTCACTTACTGTCTTCGTTCACAATGCTTGTGAATTAAGGTAATATCGAGACAATCCGTATAGGATGCACATATGTTAATAAGAGATTGATAAAATGCAGCCCTTAACAACAATGGGAAGATTGATGTAAAAATGTGCCAAAAGAATTTTAATTTACCTCCTTTGCACAGGCATGTGGCTTTCAGCACTCAGTAGCTATGTGGATAACGCAAACGATACTAGATCCGATTTCCATAATGAACATTAACTCTGAGATAATGTAACATCTGACTGACGAGTTCCGAATAGGAGGAAACACGCATCAAACTGTATTCCACTACCAGCCACTATCCATCTTTGCTTAAATAAGTAATTAGCTTGTTGAGAAGGATAAATTGTCGTGACTTTGTCTCATTTGGAAAGTGTTAGAATTGTCCGAGTGAAACGAAAGTAAAATAATACGAAGCGAACAATAGAAATGTAACACTTCAACTCATCTAAAGTTCTCTTAGTTAATCAAACGATGTTTGTCTTTTCTTAATTCCTATTTATACAGAATTATTGAGCAGTATCCATTTCTGTGTTAACCCAGTCATTAGCGTTGAGTAAATACGACAAACGCTTAATCAACTAGATATTAAGAGTACTAAAATGAAATATTATGTGGTTGAAGGTTGTCTTTCTTATGTCTACATGAAGTCTTAATAGCTAGATAGTTACGTAATGGATTATAAAGCTGGATGACACTGATTCGAATCATTAAAGGAACATCAATAACCTAAACATTGTAGATATATCTTAGTGATGAGTGTTAAATTACATGAAACCCATTTATGGAGCAAGTAATCATCATGTACTCCATACTTTCAACATTCCAGTTTGTTATACAACTTACTCTCATGAAGTGAATTAGTCGATGTTAACAATTCCGAATTCCCTATGCGAACAGATTTGGTCAAATTAAATCCATATAATTGACTTAATGACTATTAGAACACGTATGATTGAGGAAGTTTGATTCGTTCAATTAAAAGTGGATTGATTATGAGTTACTGTTGGTTATTATTATTATTATTATACAGTTTAATACAACCCTTAGAATCATCATACACTTAACTTATGCAGTTTATTAGTAGGTAATTAATTTATGTATATTATGTAATAATGGCAGTATTATGAGTAAGAATTACAAGTTCGGGTGACTGTGAGCTAATGGACGTAGCCAGACATTCTACTCCTAATAGCGGCTACATACTACTTATATCTACAAGCGTAAGTATCATTCACCATACAACTAGTCTTTTTGTTCAATTGTAAACAAAAGATAGATGTGCACTGTTGAGGAGTCTCACAGTAGAACGAAACGGTCATCCAGCGCTTCCATGTTTTCCATGTTGGCGTAGATTCAATTGACTCATGATCTCAACTATTAAAATGGTTTCTTATCAAAGCTATTCTTAAAAACTTCAAGGAACCGTTTAGTCATCATAACACAAAATTGGATATTAACATATAAGTTAGTGTGTCTATCTCTCCTATCGGTCAGTAATCAATTGTTTATGGTAATAGAAAGGAAACTTTGAGTTTGATGACTTCGACATAGGATCATGTTATAGTATTTTATGTTCACTGTAAGACTCCAACCCAGTAACGTTCATAGGTATATTCAGCCGATTAGTCCCCAAGAGGATGAAGCACGTGTCTCAGATTTTACTGCTGGCCACTATTCATCTTTGCTTATTCATCTTGTTTGTTCTCACTGACTGGTTTAATTTTTTCTCATAACATCGTTTTAGCGTCCTGATGGGACAGTAAGCATAGGTAATTGCTAAGCCAGTCTTGCCTTACGAACAAAAGAACGTGTATATTTCGATCAAGTAGTCACCTTATATGAGTATAAATGTACTGTGAAAATTGTTTGTCGACAATTGATAATGAAGTATTAGTATTGTTTTTTTCTTTTCTTTGAATAACTGAGTGGAATATGGATCATAACAGAATCAGACGGTTGGATACAATAACACTTTTGAACTGAAACAAATTATTAACAAGTTATCAACGAATAACATTCCAGTTTGTTTGAAGAGAATTTTTATAGATTCGATCAACTCACCGATTGTATTCATGAATGATTAATTCCACATCAGGGTAGATACTATTAAAGACTAGAAAGTGTTAGATGAACATAGCAATATAATAATGGGGTTGTTTAGGAATAGGTCAACATAATCCCTCTAGGGATCTGTGGTGAATACAATCAACAAGAAACCATAAAATCCTATTTATTTAACGAATAAAAATTTATCAATATAGGGTTGTGGAGATTGCTAAGTTTTTGATCGAGATCATGAATCGACTGATGTTTGACCATCAATGTTAGCCTAGAAACACTGGACAGCCGTTTCATCATATTGTGGAACTCTTCAATAGTGAGCATCCATGATCTCGCTAGCAGGGTTTGAACGCAGGACCTTCGGTGTCTTCTTTTTTCATTCTTACATTATTTTCTAACTAAAATCAATTCATTATTCTCTCTTTTAAATTTAGTTTACATGTTGGTAATATTGATTCTATTCTCACTGAGCACACATCCAACAGTGTTAATGTTTAACTCCATCCAATCCAGTGGTGAGGACATTCGTACTAGGACGAAATGACCTTACAGTGCTCCTCGGTTTTCAATAATGATTTATTGTTCTAAACCCTGATCGAAACATCATTGTTCTTATTAAATTAACATCAGTAGTACACACAACATAGTGCTGTTTCAACTCTTTTCTATTCATATTAATAATTTCAAACATTTGTGGTGATATTATTTCTTGTAATGATGTACATTTCTATCAGGTTTAATATTGTTTGATTGAACTCATTGGCTGACCGGTACAATAAACAAGATGAAGATGGTTTCCATGACAAACCAAGGGATGAATCGGAAACCAGCAACACAGTTAACTGCTGTTTCATCACATGTCAGTAAATTTATATTCAACCTAATTTGTGGATTAGTTTATGTGAAGATAATGACAACTTAAGAGGTAAGGTCAGTCAGTCAGTCAGTCACTCATTCACTCAGTTAGCTACAATGTAGGGCCAGACACATACATGCATGGGTCCAAGTTGCCATACCTCGTTGGCACAGCAAGATGAACATTGGATTCATAGAAATAGTTAATTCAGTGGTAGTAATATATAAACGAAAGATTGCGTATAACGTAATGTCAGAATCTAGGGATTTATATATTGGAATTCAATTAGCTTCATAGACAACACTACCTGTGCGATGAACAAGAACACAAATCGGTCTACCAAACTCTGTCGACCCCGAATTATAGAATCTCTTGATGAAATCTAAGAACCATACAGTGAATATTTCATTTGCAAAGTATCAATCGATTGTCTCATACTTCATTGTTCCTTCGTTTCCATACCAATCACTTTCCATTCTCTTACTCTTCTCTTTGAATTGTTTTTTAACCTTCTACCTTCAGACATTTCACTTTCGATTGATGATACATACTACTTCTATCTATCGATATCAGTATCACACACCATAGTATTATCAGAGTAGAGGAATTCCGTAGAATATGAAGGGGTAGTAAAATCAGTTTGTTAGACGTATCAATATATTGTCTATTTGAAAACTATACACAAAAATCAATAATTTGTCAAACACGTTTATAGTTAGACCATCATTGAAAATCTGAGATTCATCAATAATGCGCATTGATGATCCTGCACATGGGATTAGACACCAGGATCTTCGATTTCGTGTGCGAACACTTAACTTATGAATAACTGAGCTGGACAGAATCCGACGGTGTTAATGTGTAACTACAATCAATCCATGAAATTGTACTACCATACACCATCCATAGAAAATTGATACCACCTAGTGTAAAAAAAATTGTCAATGACAAGAATAATCTATTTGTTCTTATTATTCTTAACTGTGAACGTTTCACTACTTACAAGTTGTTAGTAGTTTATTCGTAGTAATCAGAGATGAGTATTGATTCATGTAAATTCAAGCGTCTGAATACATATCAATATGATGTGTGTTTGATTCGACTTAAAGCTGGGAATAATTCAATGAATTCAACATCAAATTTCATCTGATACCAAGTAATTTCAATAATGTTTGTCATCAATAATCAAGGTACACAGTTGAAGTAGAACTGAAATCATTGATCTGTTTAGTGAAATCTATTCGTTAACAGATGAATTCGCAGAATAGGGTTTTCCATGGTGGTCTGGCTATAATTGATCCATGAAATCAACTGTTAAAAATTACTACAGTATCGATGAAACCTCATTTGAACAATAATCATCATGTGTTCACTTTTGACTGACTTCGTGAGGTATTTCTTGAAGTTCTAGAGAGAATCCGTTGTCAGTGTAGTTAAACCGTGTATGTCGTTGAGGCAGTAACTCAGTGAAAACAATGGTGGATTGTGCATTCTAATTTATTTGTGACTCTTTCGTAGCACTAACTGTTTGTTCTGCATCTTAATCATTCTTGGAATGTAGTTAAGCATGTATATGACCCACTCAAATCTATTTTGTTTGGTCAGCTATTAAAATATGAAGGATTTGTGTATTGTCCATCTAGTAATTCAATTTTTCCGCAATCTTCAATTATCCACATGGATTGATTTCAGAGAAACTATGTCGTGGATTCTCACCTCTAGCTATTGTTTCCTGAACAATATTTACTTTGTATAATGTTATTCTCCTATCAGTCACAACTATTTATTTGGTATATGACGGTTGGTTTGCCTCCAGTTTTTCTTGTGTTCTTTAAATTGTACGGTATAGATTGTGAAGATTTCATTGGATTTGTGCGCTAACACTTATTCCTGGAGGACTCAAATAATTCATTTTTGTGATTTCGTAGGTGTTGTTCACGTGGAATAGGAAAGCCAGTAACAAGTCTAAACTAACAATGTCTTACGAAAGCAGACGTAACTTGCAAACAGACATATTGGGCCACGTGGAATTATAAAATGGACAATTCACATGAATCAGTTGGAAGGTGGTTATGATTGGAGTAGACAGTAAAAAATAGGCTGAAAAGTGATTACAGACTGGTGAATCGGATAACAATATTGAGTGTGTTATTCGAAAGATCATGTTGAATGAAGTCATTCTCTATACGTATCTATATAATCTGAACACTTGATAAGTATACAATGGAGTGATAATCGATAGACATTCGAAGAAATGAGCTTCCGTTCTGTTAACGCTTTTCATTCGATTATCACAAACAATCAAATTAGACATAGAAATTCACGATTTATTTTCTTAACTAAAGAGAGATGATGCCTACCCACGATTCATTTATGTGTATTCGATCGCAAACGCCTGGGTATCAAGATAGTTAAAGTTGAATTACTCTTCTGCTAAAGATAAAACATTATTCGGCTTTGATCCCATCACAGAATCCATATACGCTATATATGTTTACAGATTTCAGTTACTTGCAATGATATCTACTTAAATCATCCATGTATTTTGTCATTGTCAACTGATACATCTTTTCTCTATATCTTTAAACAGTGTGTGGTGGACCAGACAAATATGAACGCAAAAATTATAAACAAAGTTACTAAGGATCAATAGTAATATTGATATATATACAGTTAATTGTTACAAATACGATAAAAATTAGGGACGTTACTTAAATTGACCAAACGCTGCGTGTTCTGATTCGGTCCAGTAATGTAAATCCACAATTATAAATGTTTGATAATTCCAAACAGGTTGGCGAACTCTCTGGTGATATAATCCAACGTAGAAAGTGATGTATTCCAATTACAGTCTATAAATAATGATAATATTTGATTTAGAATTCAGCTAATTCAATCACAAATGGGAATAGAACGAGGGATGAGTGCGTAGTGATGTATTTGTTAGCCAGTAAGAATATGTCACGCTATGTTCGAATTACAGCGGAAAAAAGTGTTCAAGGTCATTGACTAAAACAACACGTACAGTCATTTAATGATAAATGTACATACAGTGAAAAATTGACAAAACAAATAGAAATAACATTGAAAACTATTTACAAAATAAGCTTGTCAGTCATGTCTCCACATAGCTCCCCCCAGAGTGTCCGGAGGTAACACTGGTTACAATAACTATAATAAAAAAATTTTATACAAAAAAAAATTAATATTTACAATAATAACGAATAAACAATGTGGAGTTGCGTATGACATGTACGTTCATAATATACAGTGTATTATTGCGTAAAGATAGTGATGATATGGCATAGCATGACAAACAAAAGTAATGAGAATACCGTCATTTAAAAGCTTGGTTTGCTAACAATGACACTAATGTAAAGAACTGTTATTGAACCCAAAAAAAAATGAACTGCTTATTTGTGTGTGTGTGTGTACAACAAATGAATAATTAAATAGTTTACTCGTTTATTATTGTAACAAAAATTTTTTTTCTTTGAAAAAAAAATGTGACAAAACGAATAATTTTGGGGAAAAAATATGGTTAATTATGTACACTGTAAAAAAAAGGAAAAAAAATTATTATTGTTATTTTTTTTTTAATCGACGAAATGGACATAACGTTTGGGTTTGTTTATAGGTCTGCCCGAGCGTGTTAAACAAGAAGGTTTAGTATTAAGTTTTTTATCCTCCCCCGGCTTTTCAGTCACTGGTGAAAGGGGTTGATTGTCAACGGCGCTGTCTTCTTTGACTTGAGTAGATTCATAGAAAGCAGGTTTGATTCTGTCTATAGAAATAGTCTGCTTTTTGCCATCTCTGCTGATGATGAAGTATTTTTGTGTGCGTTTAATTACTTTATATGGACCTTCGTATGGTTGTTTCAATGGTTTTTTGACAGCATCTACTCGAACAAAGACAAACTTGCAAGTTTCTAAATGTTTATCGAGGTGGGCTCGGTTATTGTATTCTCGAGGTGGTATTGCTTTAATGTTCTGCATCATTTGTAATAGGCGGCTTGCGAAGTGAGTAGAAACCCCGTGCGTTGTAGGTTCATAGTTGACTAGTTGACCGGGTAACGTTAGAGTTGTGCCATAGACTAACTCGGCGGCTGTACATCCAATGTCTTCCTTAATAGTTGAACGAATACCAAGGAGTACAAGCGGTAAGGCGTCGCTCCACTTTGATGAGTCAGCTTGCGCCATCAGTGAGCTTTTTAATTGGCGATGGAATCTTTCAACCATGCCATTAGCTGCTGGGTGGTAAGCTGTGGTTTTAATATGGTTGACCCCTAGAAGTTTAGTAAACTCCTGGAAAAGGACAGATTGAAATTGGGGACCGCGATCGGTAGTGACGATAGAGGGTACACCGTAATTTGCTACCCAACGATCAAGAAATACACTGGCTACTGTTTCTGCGGAAGTATCCGCAATAGGGCATGCTATGGCCCATCTTGTGAACCGGTCCACTGCAGTGAGAATATGGGTGAAGGAGTTTGACGGAGGCAGTGGCCCAACTAAGTCCAAATGAATATGCTGGAAACGTTTGTCGGGAATAGGGAATTCCCCGATCGGGCTGATAGTGTGTTTTTGGATTTTGCTGCGTTGGCACTGGAGGCAGTTACGTGTCCAACGTTTAACATCCGAATTGATTTTTGGCCAAACAAAGCGTTCTGTGATAAGCTTCGTGGTAGCCCTGATGCCTGGATGCGACAGTCCATGTAGCTGTTGAAATATTTTCCGTCGATAGGGTTGTGGCACAAAGGGGCGATTGTTACCCGTTGAAGTGTCGCAAATAATAGATGCATCTGAGAAAGGAATGGGTACAGGTTTAAGGTTCAAGTAAGACTTCTCTTCACAGGTCTTCAAATCTGCATCGTCCACTTGTAGTTTAGCTAAAGCTTCAAGGCTGATATTGTGGTTGTGTACCAACATGTTGATATCCTTTCTAGATAGAGCGTCAGCGACAATGTTGGAGGAGCCTTTGATGAACTGGATGTCCGTAGTGAATTGAGAAATGTAATCCAGTTGTCTGGCTTCCCGTGGAGAATGTCTGTCGTAGGACGTGTTGAAAGAATAGCAAAGTGGTTTATGATCAGTCATAATGGTGAAATCACGTCCTTGAAGCAGGAAGTTGAAGTGTTTTACAGCTAAGTACATAGCCAGAAGTTCGCGTCCGAAGGTGCTATAGCGCTCTTGAGTTGGTGATAATCGTTTGGAAAAGAAAGCTATAGGAGTAATCTTGTCGTTAACGCATTGTTGTAATACTGCTCCTACTGCTTTTTGGGAGGCGTCAGTGCAAAGGATAAGGTTTGTTCTGGGATCGGTGTTTAGGTGCTGTAGCATAGTAGCATTAGATATCATCAACTTTGCTTTCTCGAATGCTGTTTTGGCGTCAGGTGGTAGGTTGAATGTCTGAGTCTTCTCTTTCTTCGTACTTTTTTTGTCGGTTTTCAGCAGATCGGTTAATGGCTGTAATACTTCAGCACAATGTGGTAAGAAACGGCGATAAAAATTACACATACCAAGGAAACGTCGTAATGACTTCACCGAGGTTGGTTCGGGATAATTGGTAATCGCTTCAACCTTCTCTGGGAGTGGTTTGATGCCTTGAGAGTCAATGTAATGTCCTAAAAACTCTAAGGCTGGAACTGCAAATATGCATTTCGAAGGGTTGATGACGACGCCATGTTTTTTAAAACGTTCAAAAAGGGTCTGGACATGTTGAATATGCTCTTCTAAAGATGAGCTTGCAATGAGAACATCATCGATGTAGGCAAATACGAAGTCTAAACCTCTTGTGACATCATCCATGAATCGCTGGAAAGTCTGTGCAGCGTTTTTCAATCCGAATGGCATCCTTAGAAACTCAAACAAACCAAAAAATGTTATTATGGCTGTTTTCTCAATGTCTTCCGGTGCCATTGGAATTTGATGGTATGCACGCACGAGGTCGAGTTTAGAGAAGATGCATTTACCATGTAAATTTAACGCGAAGTCATGTATATGTGGAATAGGATACCTATCCGGGGTGGTTTGGTTGTTTAATCGTCGATAGTCACCACACGGACGCCAATCTTGGTCCTTCTTAGGTACCATGTGTAACGGAGAGGCCCAGGGGCTGTTGGATGGTCTGATAATTCCAAGTTGCATCATGTGTTCGAATTCTCTTTTCGCTACTTGCAACTTGCTTGGTGGTAATCTTCTCGCCCTGGCGCTAATAGGTGGTCCGGTGGTAGTGATATGGTGTTGTACCAGTTGTGGGTTACCTTCCTTCTGGTAATCTGATTTCATAATGCACTGGTATTCTTTTAGAATGTCGTTGAAGATATTGTTCACAGGTTTCATTATACGAACACCATGGATCTCGTTGTCGTTGGAGAGTGTACAATTTACTTGTAAACGTGTGTTTGTGTCGACTAATCTCTTGTTAGTCATATCAACTAAAAGGTTGTACGCACTAAGAAAATCGGCTCCGAGAATGGGTCGTTTGACTTCAGCAACTATGAATACCCATGTGAATCGTCTACGGAGCCCGAGATCTAATATAAGAGATTGTTCTCCATAAGTTTTGATAACTGATTCGTTAGCCGCTACCAAGGACAATTTTGTGCTCAACGCATGTTGTCTGCGTGAGAGATAAAGTGGGATGATGCTGATTTCTGAACAATCATTTTGGTATTTAAGGATTCATTATGAAAACATGAAAACTTGTCAAATTTCAATTCTTTAAATAAACAACAACGACGACGAGAAGAAAAGGAAGAAGAAGAAGACCTCCCTCCTTCAACTTTCATTTAACTCCATATGTGTATAAAGAATTCAAAGAGAAAGAAAAAAAGAAGAAAATTGTCCGATTATTATTCAACAGAAGGATAAAAGTTAATAAATAAATGAAAATAAATGACTTATTAATCAAAATGAATTCTATATTGTATACTATTGAATCAATCATGATAGATAAAAGTGATTTCAAGATGATGGCATGGTGTATACTACTGTTATTGACTGATCGGTCAGTCAGTCAGTCAGTCAGCTACAACGTAGGATCAGGCATATATATGGCTCGGTCCAAGTTGCCATACCACATTAGCACAGCAAGATGAACACCCGATTCATAGGAGTAGTTAATTCAATAGTGGTAATATATAAAAGAAAGATTGCATATAAGAATACAGTACAGGAAGAAAGATTCAGTACGTAGAAAGAAAGATATAAAGTGATTTTAACCTCTTTGTTTAAGGGAAGACAAAGAGTTTACTCACCAACACCATTGTGATCGATTCTGAGCCATGTCACCAATAGTCTCCAAACACTTCTGGTTACGATAGTCACTTGGCCCCAACTAAGTAGTCTGCATCTATAAACATGGCTCAGACTAGAAGTTAATGTCTTCAAGCAGTGATGCCACGTTTTGGTTTGGCCGCCTCCAACTTTCTTCCAACTATCCCTAACGCCAGTTTGCATTGCACTTCATGGTAATCGGTGTTCAGGCATACACAACACGTGGCCCAACCATCGCAGTTGATGAAGATTCACAACGTCATCAACTGATTTACCACCATTCTCTAATACCCTGTGTCTAACCTCACTATTACTTAGCCAGCGATCTCAGCAGATGCGAGCAATATTTCTAAGGCATCTGTTGTCAAATCCTGGTAGCTTACGAGTATCTCCCACTCTTATTGGCCATGTTTCGTAGCCATAAAGTAAAACAGAACGAACTGATGCGCAGTATACTCGTCTTTTTATTGATAGACGGATATCTCACCTTCGCCATAGGTGACGTAAGTTGGCGAAAGCCAAGCGAGATTTTCGATTCCATGCTGAGATTTCGTCAGACACCAACTCATTAAGGCTGATCAGACTTCCAAGATAAGTGAAGTTGTCAACGCGTTCGACTACTTTATTCCTTATCTTTAGTTTTGGTAATGACGCAAACCAGTCCTGGAGCAACTGATATAAGTAGCAGTATACATATATGTAACAATATCTAATTGGTTCGTTCATAAATTATAGTCACAACATAAGCCAAGGTTCATATCCTCATCATAGATATGAATTAAGAGTTATACTTCTAGTGTGGTGTGAGCTACTTATATTCATATAAGTAGTATATAACGTGCGTTAAAAGAACGTAATGTCCGGCAGCAGAAGATGGCGAAGATCAAGAAAGGAAGAGCAAGAGCAGAATGGAATTGTAAGAAAACGCATGTACAATGGAATGGGAGACAATGGATTAGTGTTTGCAGCGGGAACAGTACAGTTTCATATGATGGAATGATATTTTGCAAATTGACGATTGACTTTATGGTATTCACATTTTATTGAGATAGTCTGTAATCTTTGTGCTAAATACAATCGATTGTCCCCACCCGTGTTCTTCGTCACTACACTAGTAGTAACAACTTATGTATTTGATATGCACCAAAGGTCCACCTACTAGGTGTATGGCAGATGTTGTCACTTTTTATATTACGATGATAAACTGTTCAGCCATTTATTTGGTTAGTCGACGAGTGTGGCAAGCCCATTTGGCCACTGTATCATTTGTCTACTCATTGTAATTCAGACACTTAATTCATCATGTTAATTTCTGTGTGCATTACAGACTCTTAACTCACTATGTTAATTTCGGTGTGAATGATCGAATGCATGTTTGTACATTAACCCTTAAGTTATCCTCCTATTGGTTGCAATGTGCAGATAATCGATAATTTATCCACACCCGATTAACTCTCAAAAATATATGTGGATTTTTACCACACACACACACATACACTCACTCTGTTTCATCGTGTGCTTGCTCGCTGTAAGCTTTCGGATTTTTATTATTCATTAACAATAAATTATCTCTACAACTGGTGTTCAGGCTTCTCAATAATCTCGTGTAAATCCATAATTCTGCCAGGAGATTTAGCCTGCATTAAATACTCAGTTAACGAGACATTTTTTATTGGAGTCAGATATTAAGGACATTAGGCTCAACAACCTAATTGAATTCCAACATATAGAACCCTAGATTCTTACATTACCTTATATGCAATCTTTGGTTTATATATTACTACTACTGAATTAACTACTTCTATGTATCCAGTGTTCATCTTGCTGTGCTAACGAGACATAGCAACTTGGACCCATGCATGTATGTGTCTGGTCCTACGTTGTAGTTAACTGAGTGAATGAGTGATTGACTGACTGACATTACCTCTTAAGTTGTCATTATCTTCACATAAACTGATCCATGAATTAGATTGAATATAAATTTAATGAAACATAATATTAATATGTGATGAAACAGCAGTTAACTGTGTTGCTGGTTTCTGACTCATCCCTTGGTTTGTCATGGAAACTATCTTCATCTTGTTTATTGTAGCGGTCAGCCAATGAGTTGATAAAAACAATATTAGGCCTAGTACAAATATACATCATTACAAGATATGATATCGCCACAAAGGTTTGAAATTAATAATATGAATAAAGTAACAGTTGGATCGGTACTGTATTGTGTACTACTGATGTTGACAGATATAAGTAGTATGTATCATTCATAGAAATTGAAATACGTGGTGGCACAAGGTTTTGCAGATCAAAGAGAATAGATTGAGAGCTGAGATTGATCGCTGTGGAAACGAATGAACAAAAAAATCTGAGACGATTGATGAAGCATCCACTTTATGGTTCTCAGATATTCTGTAGATTAGTTTAAACATTCTATGTACTTGTAATCCTATTCATTCTATAAATATTTATATACAAATATGAACTTATCTTCCAAAACAAACTACTTCCATACTACTCACTTATTGTTTTTCAGTATAAAGTTCAAGAGAACCTGATTTCTAAAGATTGAGAAGCTGTCAAGATGTCAATACTTGAACATTTTTTTATATCTAAAATTCATTCATTTTCAATCACTAAGCAACAATGTTCTCAAACAGGTGTAGATGAACATGGTAATAAATAAAAAGAAAGAAGGTGGTGAGAATGAGGGTGAGGATGGGAATAGAATCAATATTACTAGCATGTAAACTGAATTTAAAGGAGAGAATAATGAATTGAAATTAATCAGAAAATAATGTAAGAATGTTGTTATGCCAACAAGATAGATACAGAATAAACTAATAAAATTAGTAGGAATGATAAATACGAAAGACACCGTAAATCTTGGGATCAAACCCTGAGCAATAGTGAGGATTTCCACCATATGACGAAACGGCTAGCAGTGGTGGTCAAACATCAGTCGATCTTAATAATCTCCACAACCCTATATTGATAAATTTTTATTCGTCAAACAAATAGAATATTAAGGTATCATGGAGGGAATACGATCATCTATTCTTAATTAACCCTATATTATATTGCTACGTTCATCTAACGCTTTCTAGTCTTTAATAGTATCTACCCTGATGTGGAATTAATCATTCATGAATACAATCGGTCAGTTAGTCAAATCTATAAAAATTCTCTTCAAACAAACTGGAATGTTATTCGTTGATAACTTGTTGATAATTTGTTTCAGTTCAAAAGTGTTATTGTATCCAACCGTCTGATTCAGTTATGATCCATATTCCACTCAGTTGTTCAAAGAAGAAAAAACAATATTAATACTTCATTATCAATTGTCGACAAACAATTTTCACAGTACATTTATACTCATATAAGGTGACTACTTGATCAAAATATGCATGTTCCCTTGTTCGTAATGCAAGACTGGCTTAGCAATTACTTATGCTTACTGTCCCATCAGGACGCTAAAACGATGTTCTGAGAAAATATTAAACCAGTCAGTGAGAACAAACAAGATGAATAAGCAGGGATGAAAAGTGGCTAGCAGTAAAATCCGAGACACGTGCTTCATTCCTTTAGGGACTCATCGGCTGAATATACCTGCGAACGGTATTGGGTTGGAGTCTTAGAGTAAGCATCAAGTACTAAAACATGATCCTATGTCGAAGTCATCAAACTCAAAGTTTTCTTTCTATCACCACAAAAAAATTGATTATCGACCGATAGGAGAAATAGACACAATTATATGTTAATATTCAATTTTGTGTTATGATGACTAAAACGTTACTTGAATTCTTCTGTAACCGGAGAAATGCTTTAAAAAATAACTTAGATAAGAAACTATTTTAATAGTTAAGATCATGAGTCAATTGAAGCTAGACCAAGATGAATGAAACAGCATCTCAGAGTTGATGTTCACTATGGGACTCAAACGTAGTATCGTTGGCGTTATCCACTTAGCTACTGAGTCCTCAAAGCCACATGCTTATGCAATGGAGGTAAGTTGAATTTCACTTGGTATTATTTTACTTCAATCCTCCCATTGTTGTTAAGGACTGCAATTTATCAATCTCTTATTAACATATGTGCATCGTTCACGGATTGTCTCGACATTACTTTAATTCACAAGCATTCTGATCAAAGATAGTAAGTGACTAGTAATGAAATCCAAGACACAGGTTTCGTCCTATTTAAGACTCATCAAATAGATGTACCTACATTCCAGTGTTCATCTATCACTTCACGACTCAAACCAATACCATTCACCTACCCAACTACTAAAACTCTCATCCATAGAAACATTCAAACAAACACTACCTTCTTGTTTCTCTTTATTAGATATTTCTTTAAAATGACCTTCACTTTCTTTAATTTCTCTGTCTATTCAAAAATTAAAAGAAGGATTTCAAAAGAAAAACGTCATCGATCATATTGATTGATTTTTTTCTACTTTTTTTATTTATTTCTTTATTTTCACAATCAATAAGAAAATTATTATCTACACGTTATACGAAGATAATTGATCCAATTTTGTTTCTCTTAGAGATAAGACAAACAATCTGGTGGTGGGCTGATGTTCACATTTGTAACCTTCATATACATTTAGAGTGATCTTCAAGGAAGGTTAAGTATTCGTGCGCAAGATGGAGGGTTCCTGGGTTCGAATCCAGGTCATGACGACGCACTGCTGAGTTATTAGGATTTTACAAATACATCCTTCTTCTTCAATATTAATTGCAGTTTACATCCCGAACTCATTTTAAATAGTTGCTCAGTAAAAATCAAAAATCATTAGACTACGATTTTGTCTTAGTATGAGACTTGTAAGCAGTGAGTATTCATGATCTAATACAGGATAACTATATGTCACAAATAGTCTTCAATATACTTGTCCAGGCTCTAGTTTAATTAGCTAATATAATCAGAAGGAGGGTTTTGTCAAGATTGTAGTGGTATTCAGTATTTATAATCAAATTTCTTGTGCATTTATATGTCAATACTACTTAAATGAATGTGATTTTCATTGGAGATTTCTCAATAGGCATAAACATGTTCTTTATGGCATACTGCCAATCAGTGGAATAAGAAACATACATTCAGGAATGACTAGAGCTTTCAATCTAATGTATAACGAGAACTATACTTTAGTATGAAACATGATTGAAAGAACGACTACTACTGGTAGTGAATACGACACGATGACACTATAATTTATAGACGACCTTTGAGTGACGTTCAAGTCACCTTCAGTGTGTTCACCTAATAATTAGGACTAAATGAGGGTTATAAACCAGTGTGAAGAACAAAGATTATGATCAACAGTTGATGATTAAGGCAAGAAATGAGATGAAGGGGGTTTTCATCATGACCTGACATGAGCTACAACGCCAAAAACGCTATTTAGCCAAATGGATGAATGAATTTCGCGCTGAAATCCACGACCTGTTCTCTCGTCACTTTGAGATCAGTCAAAACGTCAGAACAGTGGAAGTGTGACACAAATAAACCGAGTTTAAAATCCTACGTCAACTATTGTGATTAGTTTTATACCATACTGCTATTTGTTAGTCAGAATCAAAGTAGAATATAATTTATCCCTTGAGGTGATTGAAAGGTAAGTTATGGTTACCATCTACCATTTAACGTTACTGAGTTTTATATTTCTTCGAAACATTCTTTTGGAAGGTTGAAGAATAATCGAACGAATTCAAATAAGTAATCTAGTGATAAACAACAACGAATCGAAAGTATAGTGTTGGTTGCTGGGTCAGACCCATATTGTTTATTATAGGTTCCATGCAAGGCAATTTATTCATTCTCATCGAGTCCTTTCTTGACCCTGTTCATTATTCGTTTATCAACCTCCACCGTTTTCATGTGAGCGTGTGTGTTCACATCTTATCCCAATTCATCACATTACTGTAACTTATTATTGATCTGACCATAAATATCAATTAATGCTTGATTAGATTGATTTGGCTCACATGCCATATCCCTTACACATTGTTTCGCTTCGTTCCTCTGATTGTCTATCCAGATCAATCAGTGTACAAAATATACGTATTCGAAATCCATTCTCGTATTCAACGACGTGACTTAATTCAATGACTGTATACGAAGATTAATGACATATATATATATATATTTAAATAGCCATCAGAACCTAAGAAACTACTGTGAGATGTGGAGTCAACAAAATCCTACTAAACTGTATTCATAACAATTCATTTATCAAACTATAGATAATCTATTACATCTATCAGAATGGTTTTATACATAATTGAGTAAGTTCAATAGTTGAGATCATGAGTCAATTGAAGCTAGACCGCTATGCAAAACCTCGAAGCATTAAACGGCCGTTTCGTCCCGTTTTAGGACTCATCAGCAGTGCGCATCATCATCATCTTCCAAAGCATCATCATCATTAACATTACAGCATTCATTCTCCGTCCAAACTCTCTTAGCATTCTGCCACTAGACATTTCACTATCTATTGATGATACATACTACTTATATCTGTCTATATCAGTAGCACACATCATTTAAGTAATTATATGAATAGTAGTACAACTAAATCTGTAAGATTCAGAAAAGCGAGGATACTCCAAAAAGGACTGATATAAATTATCACTGAGAGGAAGAGGAATATGAATATATCTGGAAAGCACTTTGGTTTTGATTAGTAAAGCTGATCTGGATGGAAGATTTACCATTAGATTAAAAGGCACAATAAAAAGATACAAATAATGAATTTCTTTAACAAATTTCAAATTACATGACAATACTACTTATTTCTTCGATAGATTAGTAGGCAATAGACAATATTCTATTATTAATGAGACTATAATTTATGTATGACCTTTAGGTTACCCAAAAATGACCTTGAGAATGTCCACCTAAGTACTAAAGTTAACTAAGGATTATAAACCTGTGTGAAGAAACAAAGATTATGATTCACAGTTGAAGGTTAAATGTTAAGATATAGATTCAGGGTGGGGAGGGATTAATTACGAACTGACATTAGCTATAATGGTAAAACTCTATTTAACCAAATGGATGATTGAATTTCGCGCCAAAATCCAAGACCTGTTGTCTTAAATCTGATTGATTCGTCCATTAATGATAGTCTTATCTTAGTATCATAACAAACTTCTAAAGTATTCACCAAAGGTATAATTTTATTCAAAACTTGTTGATTGAGGTTTCTATAAAGAAGTTTCAAAACAGACAATTATATTCACATTGAAGGATCTCGGCAACTAAATTCAACCAATTACCAGTCCGTGGGCAACTAGTAGAAAACTCTCGATACTTCAAAATATCAGTTACGGTGATGAATTGATCAGTTCAGTCAGTCAGTCAGTCTGATACAACGTAGGACCAAGAGTATATATACGCATGTGTCCATCATTTGATGAAGTAATAATTTTTCCTAAATAGGCGCTTAATCTTTACTGAGGGTTCATTTTTTACATAGTCATTCTTAAAAAGAATTAGAAAGCGTTAGATTTCAATATGGTTAATTTGAAAACCCATTGAAACGGTTTATTGTTTTCACCTGTACATTCTTTGTAGTTCTGCCTTTTAAAATTATGACAATAAAAACTAGTGTGTGTTTAATCAGTCAAGTGTGAATATTGTTAACCGCCGTAATATGAAACCTGAACTATATCTAGACATTACGAATGTAACCAATTTTGACAATCATTTGAAATATTAGTTTCATGAAGTGTCAATGAACAAGCCTACGTCGTGTGACTGACTCAACAAAGATCTATCGAAATTAAACGTATCAATATGAATAAGGTCTACTGCATCATTATATCAGGACAGTTCTACTGTATGGGGCAGAAATCTGGAGAACTACGAAAGCCATCATCCAGAAAATACAGGTGTTTATTAACAATTGTCTACGCAAAATACTTCAGATCCATTGGCCGGACACTATTAGCAACAACGTACTGTGGGAGAGAACAAACCAGATCCCAGCGCAGGAAGAAATCAGGAAGAAGCGCTGGAAGTGGATAGGACACACATCGAGGAAAGCACCCAACTGCGTCACAAGACAAGCCCTCACATGGAATCCTGAAGGTCAAAGGAAAAGAGGAAGACCAAAGAACACATTACGCCGAGAAATGGAAATAGACATGAAAAAAATGAACAAGAATTGGATGAAACTAGAAAAGAAGGTGGAGGACAGAGTGGGTTGGAGAATGCTGGTAGGCGGCCTATGCTACATTGGGAGTAACAGGCGTAAGTAAAGTAAGTACTACCTCATCGATAAAACTTTCCAATGGTTATTATGCTATAATACTATTCTCCACTTTTTGTGAATGAACACTTTACTACAAATCATCTAGACATTTATTTAATGAGCTTTTGAAATTGCATCTGTTGTAACAGATGCAAATGTGTATCCATGTCAACATTGTTACATGAATGACATGTCTTATTTTTGGCCTTTCTAAAATACTGAAATTACACACATGTAACTGTTTAATGTGATAATGAAGTTATTCTAAAACGATTGTTCGCTGAAGTAATTTTCATTTTCGATTATTTTATGAGAATTGTGAAGTGTTACAATGTGATTGTACGAGGTCAGAGGTTGAAAGGAAGTCATTCCTAAATCATGTGATAATTTAAGAGATGAATGGAATTTAATCATGATAAGATCGACTACGTAATAATAATTATATGAATTCTGAAATTCATTTAATCTAAGAGTATCAGATGTTCGAAATCTGTGATGAACAAAACATTTCGTTTCAAGGGTAATATCTGATCTGTTCTGGTATATATATATATATATATATATATCGTTTATCACAATTCTGAATTCATATGCTCTACACGATGTACTTTTCCTTTACCTTGGCCATTTTTCGGATTATTAATTTGGATATATATGAATTGTAGGATCTGGAGAGAATTTATCGAAAAGAATATTCTTCGTTCAAATACTAGTCTTTGTATAAAATAATTATTATTATGATTATTCACTTGTTTATACTCACTGACCTGAACTATTCACACTATCTCAATGTAATTTAATCGTTGACTCATCCACATATTTGTAAATTTACACTCTATAAGCATACTCTTGCATTAGTATTCATTAGATAACGAAACCATGTCTAACTTATCTTAACCCCCATGCCTAATGAACGAGGGAAACCAGCTTACTAATAAATGAGCAACAATGGCTTTTCAATGATTAAACTATAAGGCAAAACTAAATTCGTTAGACATTAATGGAAAAAAAATTAAGAAGACATTATGGAAATCGAATTGTGGGTGGTCCTGAAAAAAGGCCGTTGAATATTTCTGTATTCTTGCTTCCATCCAATATCCAGTACGAAGCAGCACATTGAAAATGGATCTGAGAACCGGTGTTTTTCGATTAAGGTGATACATCTTCAAGACTCGGGGACTCGTCTCCAAGAAGTTCGTATTGTTCAGTTCAAACAGGGTGGATGGCGGTCGAAAAGCAGTGGACCATTTGTGTTTCCGTGGTAGAAGGTGGTCTCTGATGTATCTGCTAAACGTTCCGTCCAACATTATGTTGTTAAAACTACAAAGCATGTTATGCTATTTTCGATTTACCTTTCAACCGTTCGAGTGAACATGAAGTGAAAGAACAGTTGTGCAATTTCTGATCGCACCCTCTACATTTACGGTTCATGAGTTAATATTAATAAACTATACACTTACCCTCTTTATCACATTCCGAACAAGGTGTACGCGACACAGAATATGATGGCCATTCGGATACACCTGCGTGATAGCAGCAGCTATTGCAGGTGAATCATCGGTCACAATGCCTACCAGCTATCAACTGTTGGTACACCGTCGGAAAAAAACGCAGGGATCCAGAAATCAATGTTGACGTTTCGCGACTTAAAAACCAATGCAGAGGGGTACTGCCTTAAAATTCATACCAAGGTCAACGACTTGATATCAATGAACGTCATCGTTAGTCGTTTTGTACGTCCCGTCGAAACCAATTACGTCACAACAGTGACCGACCAAATTCAATTGCTTAGCAGTCATGAAGAAGAAATACGATAGACAGTTCTCATCGTCCAATTCGTAATCGCAAAGCCCACCCATGGATGTTATGTGAGCTTCCAATTTCCCCTAATCACCTATAGTGTACATTATAAATTGACAAATGGCTTACCAGGAAGGTTCGCGTGTGAGAACACTTTGTACCGCATATTACAGACATCTTGATCAGTCAGACGTTTCCCATAATATTGGTAAGCAAAATTCTTTATGTGGAATGCAGCGGTACCAGAAATCAGCAGCGGTCTCACAGTCAATAAAAAATTGAAATATGAAGATGGAAATTATTCCTTCCTTTGTAAGTTAACAAATTTATTAGTTATCAGATACAATAACCACTCTTGTAACTACAAATCTGTGTCTGGTTCGAGAAATCGTTCTCAATTTTCTACAGTACACTTTTGACGGAATGCATTGTATCTCCATTATTACGATATTTGGCGACCTCAATCTACATAACTGGACACAATCAGTTCCACTTCTACATGATCGATAAATAATTTATTTCCTCTTACTATCCCAACGCCTATTAATAGCCAGTGGTATAATAGAATGGATGTGACTTCGTCTAGATGTTACAGTTTCATTTAGAACAATGATGAAATCGTTTAACAGAATTTTTATTGAAATAAAATTCAAATGTAAAAGTGTAAATGTTGACATTCAATCAAAAGAGTTTGTGTCACTTTGATTCTAATCAATCACATCAAAACAATGCAACAGTGACAGTCAATTAAAAGGTTACTGCAGAAAACAAACTGTTTGTTCGTAAATAAGTTAGTAAATCACTAAATAACAATTATTGATAATCACATCCAGGAGAACTGTCATCAATAGGGGATCAGAAATTTCAAACAATCAATGTCAGTGAATAAACGTCAACACATATTCTGAATAGATAGAACAATATTAAATAATGATCAGTTCAACTATCAGCATGTTCGATTAACAATGAACACTTGGTCTTATTAAAATTTGATCTTCTCAAAGGTCACTATCAATCATCGAATCAGGATGAAACAACGAAGCACTTTAAAGTCTATAAAAGCTTGACAATTTTCAATAAAATTTGATTCCCTACATTGAACGAGATGATGAGGTGAGTGTTGACCAAACTGGCGAAGTAAATCAGCCAGTCATATGAACACAAATACCATTGTTTCATTAAAATGGACCAATTCAGATACGAATTTCCATATAATCTGTTGATGTTGTTTTATTTGGTCTTGAAATTCTTTTTCCGAATTCTACGACTGCCAAGAAGTCTGTAAACACTCGGATTGGAAGAACCGTACACAAGTGATGTTTGAGAATGATTCATTTCAATATGTAAGTAATCAGTCAGATTCTAATAGACATATACAGTCTCATCATTATCATTACTCACAAAGAACACGTCTTAATCAGCCTCATCCATTTTTGAATGGCACATTTGTTGAATGCTCGTTTCATCACGTGAGTGGATCACATTTTTATAATGGAGCGATTAATCCATATGTTTACATCATTTTATTCTGTTAAAACACAAATACCGTTTAAACATTATGATGGAGATGCCGACGAATTTAATGTTTGTTTTGATGGTAAGTCAATAAGTTTCTTTGAACTGAAATTGTCACCGACTTTTCTCGATCGCGATTCATTCCATGAATCAGAGATGGTCAATATGTTCAGCAAAACAGCTTTGTGAAAATAGTCACATTCATAGCTTGTTTGTACCATCTGACAGTGACTAATTCTTCTGAAATAATAAAAATTAAATTAGATAATGAAATATCTGTATAATGAATATGCATCACTTTCAATAAATGTATGTTTAAACACAGACTGCCTTTACATACAAGTTATCATGCCTATTCTCAGAGTTACATGTAGTGATATGGTCAAATGCTCATCTCTTATGACAAAATTTCAAAGAATATTGTCACTTCAACGACAGAATGAACGTTTCAATCCAGTCAACTCAGAACAATATTTCACCTCTGTTAAAGTAATTTTAGGAGCATCTGACTGAGTGACATTCATCCAATATCTATCTGACAGTAGTCTAACAAAACCTTTTCTTTTCAATCAATTATTCATCAATTCGAACAGCTGACTGAAATGAATGTATGTGAACTTGTTATTCCAGGAG
>OX103725.1:44319978-44324978 GCA_944470365.2 Schistosoma intercalatum
TAGGGTTAGGGTTAGGGTTAGGGTTAGGGTTAGGGTTAGGGTTAGGGTTAGGGTTAGGGTTAGGGTTAGGGTTAGGGTTAGGGTTAGGGTTAGGGTTTAGGGTAAGGTGTTATTATGGAACTTGAACTTAACGGTTAACGTTGGATACGGTAGAACTGGTTAACGTGTAAACTGTGAACGTAACTTAACTGTAACTTAACTTTAACGTTACTTTAACTTGTAACTGTAACTTTAACTTGAACTGAACTTTAACGTAACTTAACTTTAACTTGAACTTGAACTTTAACTACTTAACTTAACTTTAACTTTAACTTTAACTTGAACTAACTTTAACTTAACTTGAACTTTAACTTTAACTTTAACTGTAACTTTAACGTTTAACTTTAACTTTAACTTTAACTTTAACTTTAACTTTAACTTGAACTTGTAACTTAACTTGAACTTTAACGTAACTTTAACTTAACTTTAACTTTAACTTTAACTTTAACTTTAACTTTAACTTACTTAACTTTAACTTTAACTGTTAACTTTAACTTGAACTTTAACTTTAACTTTAACTTTAACTTTAACTTTAACTTTAACTTTAACTTTAACTTTAACTTAACTTTAACTTTAACTTTAACTTTAACTTTAACTTTAACTTTAACTTTAACTTTAACTTTAACTTTAACTTTAACTTTAACTTTAACTTTAACTTTAACTTTAACTTTAACTTTAACTTTAACTTAACTTTAACTTTAACTTTAACTTTAACTTTAACTTTAACTTTAACTTTAACTTTAACTTTAACTTTAACTTTAACTTTAACTTTAACTTTAACTTTAACTTTAACTTTAACTTTAACTTTAACTTTAACTTTAACTTTAACTTTAACTTTAACTTTAACTTTAACTTTAACTTTAACTTTAACTTAACTTTAACTTTAACTTTAACTTTAACTTTAACTTTAACTTTAACTTTAACTTTAACTTTAACTTTAACTTTAACTTTAACTTTAACTTTAACTTTAACTTTAACTTTAACTTTAACTTTAACTTTAACTTTAACTTTAACTTTAACTTTAACTTTAACTTTAACTTTAACTTTAACTTTAACTTTAACTTTAACTTTAACTTTAACTTTAACTTTAACTTTAACTTTAACTTTAACTTTAACTTTAACTTTAACTTTAACTTTAACTTTAACTTTAACTTTAACTTTAACTTTAACTTTAACTTTAACTTTAACTTTAACTTTAACTTTAACTTTAACTTTAACTTTAACTTTAACTTTAACTTTAACTTTAACTTTAACTTTAACTTTAACTTTAACTTTAACTTTAACTTTAACTTTAACTTTAACTTTAACTTTAACTTTAACTTTAACTTTAACTTTAACTTTAACTTTAACTTTAACTTTAACTTTAACTTTAACTTTAACTTTAACTTTAACTTTAACTTTAACTTTAACTTAACTTTAACTTTAACTTTAACTTTAACTTTAACTTTAACTTTAACTTTAACTTTAACTTTAACTTTAACTTTAACTTTAACTTTAACTTTAACTTTAACTTTAACTTTAACTTTAACTTTAACTTTAACTTTAACTTTAACTTTAACTTTAACTTTAACTTTAACTTTAACTTTAACTTTAACTTTAACTTTAACTTTAACTTTAACTTTAACTTTAACTTTAACTTTAACTTTAACTTAACTTTAACTTTAACTTTAACTTTAACTTTAACTTTAACTTAACTTTAACTTTAACTTTAACTTTAACTTTAACTTTAACTTTAACTTTAACTTTAACTTTAACTTTAACTTTAACTTTAACTTTAACTTTAACTTTAACTTTAACTTTAACTTTAACTTTAACTTTAACTTTAACTTTAACTTTAACTTTAACTTTAACTTTAACTTTAACTTAACTTTAACTTTAACTTTAACTTTAACTTTAACTTTAACTTAACTTTAACTTTAACTTTAACTTTAACTTTAACTTTAACTTTAACTTTAACTTTAACTTTAACTTTAACTTTAACTGTAACTTTAACTTTAACTTTAACTTTAACTTTAACTTTAACTTTAACTTTAACTTTAACTTTAACTTTAACTTTAACTTTAACTTTAACTTTAACTTTAACTTTAACTTTAACTTTAACTTTAACTTTAACTTTAACTTTAACTTTAACTTTAACTTTAACTTTAACTTTAACTTTAACTTTAACTTAACTTTAACTTTAACTTTAACTTTAACTTTAACTTTAACTTTAACTTTAACTTTAACTTTAACTTTAACTTTAACTTTAACTTTAACTTTAACTTTAACTTTAACTTAACTTTAACTTTAACTTTAACTTTAACTTAACTTTAACTTTAACTTTAACTTTAACTTTAACTTTAACTTTAACTTTAACTTTAACTTTAACTTTAACTTTAACTTTAACTTTAACTTTAACTTTAACTTTAACTTTAACTTTAACTTTAACTTTAACTTTAACTTTAACTTTAACTTTAACTTTAACTTTAACTTTAACTTTAACTTTAACTTTAACTTTAACTTTAACTTTAACTTTAACTTTAACTTTAACTTTAACTTTAACTTTAACTTTAACTTTAACTTTAACTTTAACTTTAACTTTAACTTTAACTTTAACTTTAACTTTAACTTTAACTTTAACTTTAACTTTAACTTTAACTTTAACTTTAACTTTAACTTAACTTTAACTTTAACTTTAACTTTAACTTTAACTTTAACTTTAACTTTAACTTTAACTTTAACTTTAACTTTAACTTTAACTTTAACTTTAACTTTAACTTTAACTTTAACTTTAACTTTAACTTTAACTTTAACTTTAACTTTAACTTTAACTTTAACTTTAACTTTAACTTTAACTTTAACTTTAACTTTAACTTTAACTTTAACTTTAACTTTAACTTTAACTTTAACTTTAACTTTAACTTTAACTTAACTTTAACTTTAACTTTAACTTTAACTTTAACTTTAACTTTAACTTAACTTTAACTTTAACTTTAACTTTAACTTTAACTTTAACTTTAACTTTAACTTTAACTTTAACTTTAACTTTAACTTTAACTTTAACTTTAACTTTAACTTTAACTTTAACTTTAACTTAACTTTAACTTTAACTTTAACTTTAACTTTAACTTTAACTTTAACTTTAACTTTAACTTTAACTTTAACTTTAACTTTAACTTTAACTTTAACTTTAACTTTAACTTTAACTTTAACTTTAACTTTAACTTTAACTTTAACTTTAACTTTAACTTTAACTTTAACTTTAACTTTAACTTTAACTTTAACTTTAACTTTAACTTTAACTTTAACTTTAACTTTAACTTTAACTTTAACTTTAACTTTAACTTTAACTTTAACTTTAACTTTAACTTTAACTTTAACTTTAACTTTAACTTTAACTTTAACTTTAACTTTAACTTTAACTTTAACTTTAACTTTAACTTTAACTTTAACTTTAACTTTAACTTTAACTTTAACTTTAACTTTAACTTTAACTTTAACTTTAACTTTAACTTTAACTTTAACTTTAACTTTAACTTTAACTTTAACTTTAACTTTAACTTTAACTTTAACTTTAACTTTAACTTTAACTTTAACTTTAACTTTAACTTTAACTTTAACTTTAACTTTAACTTTAACTTAACTTTAACTTTAACTTTAACTTTAACTTTAACTTTAACTTTAACTTTAACTTTAACTTTAACTTTAACTTTAACTTTAACTTTAACTTTAACTTTAACTTTAACTTTAACTTTAACTTTAACTTTAACTTTAACTTTAACTTTAACTTTAACTTTAACTTTAACTTTAACTTTAACTTAACTTTAACTTTAACTTTAACTTTAACTTTAACTTTAACTTTAACTTTAACTTTAACTTTAACTTTAACTTTAACTTTAACTTTAACTTAACTTTAACTTTAACTTTAACTTTAACTTTAACTTTAACTTTAACTTTAACTTTAACTTTAACTTTAACTTTAACTTTAACTTTAACTTTAACTTTAACTTTAACTTTAACTTAACTTTAACTTTAACTTTAACTTTAACTTTAACTTTAACTTTAACTTTAACTTTAACTTTAACTTTAACTTTAACTTTAACTTTAACTTTAACTTTAACTTTAACTTAACTTTAACTTTAACTTTAACTTTAACTTTAACTTTAACTTTAACTTTAACTTTAACTTTAACTTAACTTTAACTTTAACTTTAACTTTAACTTTAACTTTAACTTTAACTTTAACTTTAACTTTAACTTTAACTTTAACTTTAACTTTAACTTTAACTTTAACTTTAACTTTAACTTTAACTTTAACTTTAACTTAACTTTAACTTTAACTTTAACTTTAACTTTAACTTTAACTTTAACTTTAACTTTAACTTTAACTTTAACTTAACTTTAACTTTAACTTTAACTTTAACTTTAACTTTAACTTTAACTTTAACTTTAACTTTAACTTTAACTTTAACTTTAACTTTAACTTTAACTTTAACTTTAACTTTAACTCTCTCCCACATCACATATCACACACACCCCCCCCCCCCCTCTTCTTCTTCCCCTCTCTCTCACCCCACACCTCTATCTACCACCCCCACCCCCACCCCACCCCCACCCCCACCCCCACCCCCACCCCCACCCCCACCCCCACCCCCACCCCCACCCCCACCCCCACCCCCACCCCCACCCCCACCCCCACCCCCACCCCACCCCCACCCCCACCCCCACCCCCACCCCCACCCCCACCCCCACCCCCACCCCCACCCCCACCCCCACCCCCACCCCCACCCCCACCCCCACCCCCACCCCCACCCCCACCCCCACCCCCACCCCCACCCCCACCCCCACCCCCACCCCAACCCCACCCCCACCCCCACCCCCACCCCCACCCCCACCCCCACCCCCACCCACCCCACCCCCACCCCCACCCCCACCCCCACCCCCACCCCCAACCCCACCCCCACCCCCACCCCCTACCCCACC
>OX103725.1:44339978-44341195 GCA_944470365.2 Schistosoma intercalatum
AACCCTAACCCTAACCCTAACCCTAACCCTAACCCTAACCCTAACCCTAACCCTAACCCTAACCCTAACCCTAACCCTAACCCTAACCCTAACCCTAACCCTAACCCTAACCCTAACCCTAACCCTAACCCTAACCCTAACCCTAACCCTAACCCTAACCCTAACCCTAACCCTAACCCTAACCCTAACCCTAACCCTAACCCTAACCCTAACCCTAACCCTAACCCTAACCCTAACCCTAACCCTAACCCTAACCCTAACCCTAACCCTAACCCTAACCCTAACCCTAACCCTAACCCTAACCCTAACCCTAACCCTAACCCTAACCCTAACCCTAACCCTAACCCTAACCCTAACCCTAACCCTAACCCTAACCCTAACCCTAACCCTAACCCTAACCCTAACCCTAACCCTAACCCTAACCCTAACCCTAACCCTAACCCTAACCCTAACCCTAACCCTAACCCTAACCCTAACCCTAACCCTAACCCTAACCCTAACCCTAACCCTAACCCTAACCCTAACCCTAACCCTAACCCTAACCCTAACCCTAACCCTAACCCTAACCCTAACCCTAACCCTAACCCTAACCCTAACCCTAACCCTAACCCTAACCCTAACCCTAACCCTAACCCTAACCCTAACCCTAACCCTAACCCTAACCCTAACCCTAACCCTAACCCTAACCCTAACCCTAACCCTAACCCTAACCCTAACCCTAACCCTAACCCTAACCCTAACCCTAACCCTAACCCTAACCCTAACCCTAACCCTAACCCTAACCCTAACCCTAACCCTAACCCTAACCCTAACCCTAACCCTAACCCTAACCCTAACCCTAACCCTAACCCTAACCCTAACCCTAACCCTAACCCTAACCCTAACCCTAACCCTAACCCTAACCCTAACCCTAACCCTAACCCTAACCCTAACCCTAACCCTAACCCTAACCCTAACCCTAACCCTAACCCTAACCCTAACCCTAACCCTAACCCTAACCCTAACCCTAACCCTAACCCTAACCCTAACCCTAACCCTAACCCTAACCCTAACCCTAACCCTAACCCTAACCCTAACCCTAACCCTAACCCTAACCCTAACCCTAACCCTAACCCTAACCCTAACCCTAACCCTAACCCTAACCCTAACCCTAACCCTAACCCTAACCCTAACCCTAACCCTAACCCTAACCCTAACCCTAACTATCCCCAACGGTC